>JAFIRS010001889.1:0-279490 GCA_018342105.1 Gonioctena quinquepunctata | reverse complement strand
GAATAAGAGTGAGTTTTTTATACATTTATTCTGGACGCTTTGGGATAAAAAAAATTGAGTTGCCTTGAATTGACTTTGAGAACATGAAAATGAAGCATACCTTGAAAAGCATTACGCAGTCAATTTGGCCATGGAATGAAAATTCATTCATTTGTAAGAGACGTGCTGTTATATCTCTCTTATTAAGCAGGGTAAGTACCATCTTTTTCGAAATAGATATTTCATAAGGCGTATATGAATTCGTTCAAGGCTATTCTATCTTCTTTTTTCTCTTCCATCTTGTCGCAGAACATGATATAACGGAATAACGGACATAACTCAATGCATCGCTAATAAGAAATTAGTGGTTACGATAATATCCCGATTACATTAGTGAAAGAATGCCACGATAACTTGGTCCCATCCTTGATATATATTTATATATATATATATATATATATATATATATATATATATATATATATATATATATATATTTGTGAATTTTTCTCGTACCATGTAAATGTATCATAGAGGTATTTTCTTGAGGATTGGTTCTGTATAAATATAAATGAAACCCAGTATAGAATCTGTGTTTTTTTAATTTTTTACGACGACGTTTCTCCTGGAAGCCCCCAGGCTTTTTCAAGTCTATAATAGAATTTAAACAATATAAATACATTTTTAAGGTATAAAATGGTGGGGTTACCTTTTTATTTATATTTATACAGAACCAATCCCCAAAAAATACCCCTATGATATATATTATATATATATATATATATATATATATATATATATATATATATATATATATATATATTGTTATGATGGGTTGTTCATATGATTTCAAATTTGTATATATTTTTGGTGAATTTATTTCATAGATTATATTTCTGAATCCCTATCATAACAAATGAAAAATACCGGCTATGTTATGTTACCTTTTTCTTTTTCAAACCCCTTTACTTCATCCCAGCTCAGTCAGGTACGCCTATGAGCATGAGTCACTCCTTCTCAGTAGTCGATTCCTGCGATCTATGTTGCCAACTTGTCATTGACGATTTGATTAGAAAAGCTGTTCAGTGAAGAAAAGTGAGGTTAGCTACCTTATTCTAGCAAAAAAATTATATAAAATGGTGCAGTTGAATGGTGCAATTTGGATGTTTGTGACAATGAAAATTTGAGGAAGAAAGTTCGAACTTATTATCAGTCTTTTTGCATGGAATTTTATGAAAGTTCAACCCAAAACAAAGTTACCAGTGGTTTAGACACTTATTGGTCTCTTGTGAAAAGTTGCACTTTGGTGAGTTTCGGTATAAGTATACCTTGTTGCTGCCTCTCGATTGAAGTTTCCAGTCCGGTAGACGTATTTCTGGGATCTCAATGACAGCTCACCTGCACCCCCTCAAAGATTTATCCTCTAGACCAGGTAGGTGGAATTTTTGTTGACTATTTACTTCTTCAGTTCTGCTTTTCGAAAATTATTCTTGTTCGGGAATTTTTAATGACAGGTTTTCTTGTATTATCTATAATGCTTTTCTTGAAGTTTTCAACGTGGCTTCACTTTTTGAACTTTTTTCAATCTCCTTTCCGAACTTGTTATCCTGATCCATAGCAACACTCACAAATTTTCATTTTTTCACAGATTTTCGAATTTGTATCACTTCCTACCGAATTATTTGTTGTTCTGATAAATATTGATGATTTTATGAATGATATCTAATTCTAACTCTCACATACTATTTACAAATTCTTATGAAATTATAATTTTCCGATTTCTGCCATTACATTGTATTGTATATCATCATCTTTTCCAGACAAACTCTTTCGAATCCCATTGGTGGGTTTTGTGTTGATGTGAATTGTCATACAAGATATTCAGAACTCATCTATACGTTGATCTCACTTTAATTCAATGTTTGCTATAAATTTCAATTTTGATATAGTTTAAT
Organism: Gonioctena quinquepunctata; assembly: GCA_018342105.1. Taxonomy (NCBI): domain Eukaryota; kingdom Metazoa; phylum Arthropoda; class Insecta; order Coleoptera; family Chrysomelidae; genus Gonioctena; species Gonioctena quinquepunctata. Next base: position 277,556 of record JAFIRS010001889.1, on the reverse strand, counting down.
CGTGGATTTTCATTAGATATATCATTGGATATGTATTTTCGATACCAGAACTACTTCAGGAGTGCCCTCTTTATACATATGTATCGACTGGAGCATAGTATAAGGTTCTGTAATAGTGAGAAGGTGAAGAAAATTGTAAAATAACATAGCATTAACGATGATAATAGAAATAACTAATAATAATAATGATAATTTAATTATTTAACCACACTTCATAACATAAAATATATATATATATATATATATATATATATATATATATATATATATATATATATATATATATATATATATATTTATACATACGGAGTGGGCCATTGGAAATGAAACAGAGGCTGTGTAGGTCGGCAGAACCGAATTATATAAAAACGCTCGGACACGTCAACTATATTTTCGAGGGGGACATCGTTCGTGATAAAATTCACCCGAAATACATTCCATCCCTCGGAGTTGTGACCGCCACCCCTTAATTTTATAATGGCAACGTATGGCAAGTGATACCTCATTTCAAAGGTTTTTTCCTTCTCAATATCAAAATAATTCAATTATATCGATTAGTCTTCAAAATATAGAAACTTGAAATTGGGAAATCACTTTTTATTCACTCAATCAATAAAAACAATATCTAATAAAACTGTCGCAATAATTATTATTGTCAATGAACTGAATGTTCAAACTGCCTACCACAAATTACCATACAATAGTACAGTTCTGTTCAAAACGAGACCTTACATTTCGTAGCATTTCCGGCGTTATTCGACGGCATTCCTCAATAATTCTCCTCCGTAAATATTCCAGAGATTTTGGTTCGGTTGCAGATATTTTATTTTTCAATTGGCCCCACAGGAAAAAGTCGAGTAGGGTTAAATCTGGAGATCAAGCTGGCCACTCTAAAGAGCCTCTTCTTCCAATCCATCTTCCAGGAAACATTCTGTACAAAAACGCCCTAACAGGCTGTGCATAATGTGGAGGTGCCCCGTCTTGTTGAAATATGAAGTGGTCTTCATAGTAATGATCGTCATTTTCAATGATGTCAACTGATGGTGGATAAACAAATTCTTTGAATAATTCCAAACAAGTTTCTTCTGTCAGGTTACCGTCGAAAAATACTGGTCCAATCAAACGGTCCCCAAAAATACTGGCCCAGACATTGAGTTTTTGGGGAGTTTGAGTATGGACTTCGTGGAAAACATGTGGATTGGCATCTGACCAATATCGAAAATTATGACGATTCACAGTCGATTTCAAAAAGAATGTTGACTCATCAGAAAAGCATATGTTGAAAAGGAAATTCTCATCATCTTATCATCATCATCATCATCATCATCATCATCGTCATCATCATCATCATCATCATCATCATCATCATCATCATCATCATCATCATCATCATCATCATCTCATCATTCTCATCGTTGTCATAATTTCACAGAATTCCTGTCGCCTATCAAAATCATCTCATTCAATTGATGTACCAAATGTATTTTGTAGGGGTGGAATTTATGATGTGTCAGGATTCTGCGGATAATGGTTCTACTGATATTAGTAACACTTGCCAATTTCCTCGTGCTAAATGTTGGGTCTACATGAACTTGTCCTAAAAGTGCAACTTCAACAGCTTCATTTCTTAACGGAAATTCACGTTCTGGGTCTCGTTTCTTCTTCTAGAACGTATTTTCTAGCAGCAAGTTTATCTGGATGCGTTTCATTGAACAAATTAGCTGTAAGGTTACCGCACTCATCATTAAAAAAAAAAAACACTGAATATCTCACAGTCAAGAATATAATTGAATATATATATATATATATATATATATATATATATATATATATATATTTATATATATATATATATATATATTTATATATATATATATATATATATATATATTTATATATATATATATATATATATATATATATATATATATATATATATATATATATATATATATATATTTATATATATATATATTTATATATATATATATATATATATATATATATATATATATATATATATATATATTGTTATGATATGAAATATATGTTAAATATAAAAATAATAAAAATTTGATATAATGGTATTTATACGTTTTATGATTGTTTTCACAATTTTTCTGTGTACTTTGCATTTCTGAAACCTTTTGGCCATCTTATAGTCAACGCAGATGATCCAAGAGCTCAGCAGTGGAGCTTTTATATTATCATAATTATGTTTTCAACTTTCCATTTAATTTGCACAACCTATTAAAGTATAGAAATTTAAATCCACAAATAAAATTTAAGACTTCAAATAGACAAAAATAATCTACAACAACATCCTATTTACTAATTTCGAATCACAAGGGAACATGACAAGGAATTTTCAAACTATTTTCATTGGAAATCATGAAAAAATCAAATTTGAGAACAGAAAATTGGTAGATGTGAATTTTCAATAGTTTTATATAAATAGATATATAAATTGTGTAGATATATAAATTGTAAATAAAATATGTATCATCAGAATTATAAAATGTGTTTCCAAAAAGAGTGTAAAGAGTGAAAATTTGTACTGAAAAACAGAAAGTGATGGTTGCCAGGAAAAGAGGAAAATAGGGAGTCGAAAAAAGACATTTTTGAAGAGAAGCCGTGATGAAAAATTTATGAAAAAAATCAACGCAAATAAGCTGACAACAGAAGTATAGCTGCAAATGGACACTTAAAACCAAATCAAGAATCAACCAGGTACAGATTCGACCAAGCAACCACTTACCTCCAATTCAGATAAGATTTTCTGTACATGACCCAACCAGCAGTCAGGGGATCAACGTTAGCAAACTTTACTTCCAATAGCCACAGAATAATCCAGGAGTGCACAAGCTGAACTAACAACAGGAACTTTATCAACAAAAACTAAATAAAGTGATAATATTTAATAAGACCTATTCACGGTGGTGAACTTTCTTTCTTATTCATCATTATGATATCAATATAACCTCTAAATATTTATTTAACATTGTTCCTTGATTGCGCATGAGCAAGTTTATTTGATTGGATGAATTATCATTCACTAATAAGGTAGATTCCGCAATGATAGGTATTTTGAGAATTCATTTGAATAAAGGAGCAATCATTAAACTATATTCTGCACTCATTATTTATCATTTGAACATATTAGAAGCTATATTTTCATAAAAACAGTACATTGACTTCAAGCAAAACAACTAGATGACGCAGCTGCAATCCTCCTGAGATAGGGACGATCATCTCTACATAGGCGTACCGACTGAACTGGAGAAGGGTAAATAATGTATTGAAAAGGGGTAAGAGCATCATAGCCGTAGTTTATTGTTGTGATAGGTATTTATTAAGCAGATAAATAAAAATAATGATATTAATGATTATATAAACAAATACAACACATCATAACAATATATATATATATATATAAATATATATATATATATATATATATATATATATATATATATATATATATATATATATATATATTTATATATACGTATACGGGGTAAAATGGGTTAAGTATATGAGGTACGTGTGGGTGAACGAAAATGATTTATTCATATAAAAACTCTTAGTTATATTATATATGATATACAAAGTTAGCTAGGAACAAAATTCAGATCGGAACGTAGTCTCATCGTCATCGCTGTCAATACCGGCGCAGGAATTATGAGCCCATTCGTGACAAAGACAACATGAAATCCATCCTTCGGTGGAAGTACTATAAAATTCTTGGCAATAAAGACATATCGCATCGTCTTCGTCTCTTGAGGAATCTTCATTATTTTTGTCTTTCAATACTGCTTTTTTTGTTAATTTAGGAACTGCTTTTTTCTTCTTCCCTACACTGCCTATTTTTCTTTCGACACCATGCGCTTTCTTATTTTTTTCTTGAATAGATATTTCCAATTCCATTTTGTAAGGAGTGGATGTTAAAATTGCTGTTTTTCCTCGTTTTCGCTGAGGGCGTTTTGCAACAGAAGTTACTTCAGGAGTTGCCTGCAAATCTTGCGGCGATGCAAGAGGAAATATATTTGGCTCTTGTAGAACTACCTTATTCGGTGTTTTTTCACGAGTTGGAGGGGCATCAGGCATCCACGAACATTGTGGTAATGGCGAAAAATCATTGTTGATGTTTTTTATTGGCACACGTGAAGGCGGAGTTGTCTCTACTCTATTTTTATGGATCACAGATTTTTCTGGAATCTGATGGGCATTTTCTCCTGAAGATTGTTGTACATTGCCTTCATCGTTTAGAGGGATATCTGTCGTAGAAGCTGGTAAAAAGTCACTTTCTTCAAAAACATTTTCATTCGGTGGCCAAATTCCAGTTGTTTTGAAAGCACTCATAGCATTTTTCATCGTTGCTGCGTTAACATAGTCAGCGCCAAAAAGAGTCGAAAGTTGCCAAAGTGTTACGACTTTTCCGGGATTACTTCGTAGCCATACTTTTACTTCATTTTTGTAGTAGTTGCTGAGAGGTTTCATGAAGCCTTCGTCCAGAGGTTGCAACTTGTGCGAAAAATGCGGTGGTAAACAGAGCAGAATTACTCCATTTTCTCGGGCATAATTAATAAGGTCAATATTTTTTGTATGACTGGCATGGCCATCACAAATTGAAAGTACGGCGTTATCTTTTGAAGCCCTGGAAAATTGAACAAATTTTTTAAACCATCTGAAAAAAATATCTCCAGTCACCCAACCAGAATCACTTGTTTCAACCATAGAACCATGTGGCAACCCAATTTAAATTCAGGGCGTTTCCTTTTTCTGGGAAAAATGAGGCAAGGAGAAATATAACTTCCCGAAGCTGAGCAACAAATTTCAGCAGTCACGGTTTCCCCCCTCTCTGCAGAAGTGAGAACTCCTACTTGGCGTTTTCCTTCAAGTGCTAATATCGTCGATTATCCCTTTGGATTTACAGTGATACCTGTCTCATCACAATTGAAAATCTCCTCTGCAGTTAGTTGATACTTATCGATAATACTTGTAAGCAAACCAAAGAACTGATTCACAGCAACCTCATTGAAGCCCATTGCTCTAGCTCCTGATGTGGCTTCTGGTTTTCTTAGGGCTATGGTAGGGTGTTTTCGAAGGAAATGTTCCATCCAGTCAGGACCGGCCATCTGTTTGCAACACCGTTTACGACCGCCAATTGATAAACAAATTTTCTTAACTCTCTCATTGTAAAGCCGAATAATATTGATTCTATATCTTTTACATATTTCACAATCTCTAACTCTTGAGCTTCGGTAAACACATTTCTGGCGCTTCCTAATTGCGCTATGTTAAACTTTGACCCCACATCTCTTTTTGCTTTTGCAACATAACTTTTTAATGTGGTTTGAGGCACCTTAAATTGCTGCGCTGCTTTTTTATAACCCATGGTACCCTCAATAATCGCCTGTACTGCTTCTTTCATTGACTCTTCAGACCAATTTTGACGAGTTGTCTTTCTTGCGTATTTTCGTACCATCTGAAACCAATAGAAAAACATAATAAATCCAAGGACGGGGTAAAACGGGACCTCGTTATGCCCCATCATCAAAACCACATTTTGCCCCAAAAACACGTCCTCAAATAAAAAAATAAAAAAATCAGTGTAAAAGTGTTTTTGAAGCCATGCGTTCGATAAGGTAGACTTCATAAAGGCAATAACGATATAGCATAAATAAAACATCAATAACTTTTCGAAAAATGTGCGTACCTTAAGGAAATATATGATCCAGTTTTACAACGTACGGCGTTTATAACTCTATGCCGGACAAGGTCAAACGTTCGCCCGATTCGTGCTGCGTCTATTGCAGTGAAGGGTATTGGTAGTGGGAATAATGCGTCTGAGATTTGGCGGGTTAATTCGAACGGAATTCACGGAAAATGGCGGTACCCCGCTATGCCCCAGTACTCTGTTTTGCCCTAGATTCCCCTATATATGATGTGGATCTGGGAATTTTTCTCGAGTGTGTTCGTTATGTATTGGGTAATACAGAAGAGATTTGTGGTAGTTTACCTACCTTTGAAGAAGCCATGTTGAAACTCGGTGATTTTCTTTTTGACGTGACTAGAAAGTGATTAAATGAGCAGGATTCCAAAAGATTTTGAGAAATTATAAGCTACTGTAATGGCCTTTTTTGTTAACCTAGCCTATCTCAAAACATCACGGTATTTCAATAAGAGGATCAAAAGTGATGTCAAAGCAGTTATTTTACCACAACCCATTGTTTTTTTTTTAATTAATTTTGTGTCTGCTCAAAGCTTTGGGCTTACTTTCTTATTATAGTCATGTGGATACTTTTTTTAGGCCTCAACTTATGGCACAACATAGTGGATAGTTCCATTTATCTTGATAGAATATATTGAATCCCTCATTTGAATCAGATACATACTTAAAGAAATTCCAATCAGTTTCAATATTTTTTTGTAGAGTTCGTTTCATTTTTATAATTATGACTCTCATCGGTTAGCTCATATTAGGAGGAAGGATGGTGACAATCTTGTTGAATTTGATTCCAAATTATTCCAAACGCTTTTAATCTCTATCATTATCTCTGATGACGTGGAAATTTCGAAGATTGGAACTGAAATAAACGTGTACGAGTTGCATTCAATTTTTATTTCGAAGCATGTTTCGACATGTCTTGTAATCCCGACTTAGATTTCAGATTATTCCAGATCAGTTGAAAGGACTCCGTACCATATAATCGACTCTATATTTTGAGTTGAGAATAATGATGGTGGAAATTTCAGAATTCTACTTCAATCATTACGGAAGATACGGGGTTTTTCCATGAGAAGTGGGACAAACTCAGATTTTTGAGAACTGAAAATTTTTCAGCGAAAAATCGGTATATGCATCGGCCCTGGTGCGCACCGTATGTCACTCAGGTTGACCCCAGACAAGATTTAGACTCATCTTCGGTATATCTACCGATCGTGAAAATTGCACAATTCTACTCCAATGATGACGGGAGATACAGGGGCGTTTCCGTGGTAAGTGAGACAAATTCAGATTTTTCGGAACTGAAAATTTGCAAGTGGAAAAATGGAATGGTATTGAAGTTGATATCTTGATCAGGAATCCGTAAGAATTTCGAGCATATCTTGCTTCCTCATATTATTTTTCGCAAAAATCAATGTATCCATCGCCCCTGGCGCACAGTGTATGTCACTCAGAATAGCCCCAGATGAGATTCAGATTTGTCCTCGGTATATCTGACAATCGTGAACATTTCACAATTCTACTCGAATAATTACGGAAGTTACGGGAATGTTTCCATGGGAAAAGAGACAATTTCGGATTTTTCAGAAGTGAAAATTTTTCAGCGAAAATATGGAAAAGTACTGGAATTGATGTCCCGATCACGAATCCGTAAGAATTTTGAGCCTATCTTGTCCCCTTATAATATTTTTCGCAAAAATAGATATATCCATCGCTCCTGGCGCGCAGTGTATGTCACTCAGGTCAACCTCATGAGATAATTTAGAATCACTTCCCGTATATCGTCCGATCGTGAAAATAACAGAATTCTACTCCAATAATTATGGAAGATACGGGGGTGTTTCCATGAGAAGTGAGACACACTGTATATTGAAGAAAATATCATTGTCATTCACAGAAACGGGTTATCGGAGTGTCTTATCGTTTTCAGAGGGAACTAGATAACATGTCTTGAAAAATAATAAAAATTCATGTGAAGGTCAGAGAATTGCAATGTCACATTTTAGATGATATTTCATAAAAAATTATTATATTTTTTTTAAACGTTAGAAAATTGTTGTAATGATTCACCGTTCTATGATTTGAATACCAACATCATCTGGAGCTCTTCTATGAGCAGCATCGGAAATGAATCCCTATGAGCAGCATCGGAAATGAATCCATTAAAACAAATCGAAGAAAATGAACTTCACGATAGTATCTTGTATATCCCAAGAACGAACCACAAAACACTTGCAACATGTGCACAAGTTCCTTATGTTTTTGAACCAGATTTGCAGATACAGTAATAACCCATATTGAGAGGATCATCGTCAATTAGTTATGTGTTGAAGGCAATCCATAACATATACAGTGCTCGTCTAAAGTCTGTTCCCCCCCTACTAACTTCTGAACCAGCTGGTATATCGCAACGAAATTTGGAGGGCTCAAATAGGAGCAAAAACCTACTTTTTCATGAAAAATTCACAGCTAAAAGTTTTAAAATGGCGGCTGAGCGCCATCTTCAATAATTTTTTTAAGTGGAACACTCCGTATATTATTCCATTTTTGAAATCTGCTCATAGTTCTCAACAGTTTTCTCCTATCCACTTTACTCCTAAATTCAATTGTTTTCGAAATATTAACGTTTGAAAAGTGACATTCCGGTTTAAAATGAAGTATGGATTTTGGTCACTTCCGGTAAAATATTTTGCTAACTAAACGTTGTTATTAATTTGTAGTTGCATCTCTTAATGAATTCGACTGATTAGAGGCGTAAAGAGAGTTTATTAAGGATGAACAGTACCGCTTACTGGAAAATCTCGAAGCCTACGAATGTGTTCGGTAAATTCACAATCAAAACAAATTAGTTAGCTAAAAAATTATATTTTATTTTTGAATAATACTTTCATTTAACCCCAACAATTATTTCATCGAGTGTTCAATGTGGCCTCCTCCTAAATCTTGACAATAAAGTGCCCTAATATGAATAGCTTCTCTCACGTTGATGAAAGTCTGTTCATCTATTTCTTCACATGTATCTATTATTCTGCGTTCCACCTCTTCTATTGTTTGGCATTCAGTGGCGTAGATTTTTCACTTCAGATAACCCCAAAGAAAAAATCTAGAGGTGTAAGATCCGGAGATCTTGGTGGCCATCCTGTATTTCCCCTGCGACCTATTCATCGCCCAGGGAAGTTTGTATCGAGGAACTCTCTAGCCATGCGATCGAAATGGGGAGGTGCCTCATCCTGCTGAAATATGATTTCATGATTTCAAAACTCTTTCTGATTTCTTGACATGTTTTTTGGGTAACCTTCCATAGTCTGGAAATGAAAATATGATCAGGAAAATCTATACAAGTGTAGAAAGGGCAAACTGATTAGTTCACCCCGATAAGTTATTGCGTTCACCAAATTATATTTCCTATGGAAAAATGATTCAATTTGTCAATAACTTGCCCTTTTCTGAATTTGTCTATCAAAAAATTCAAAAGATACTTCTCTATATAGTTTTTGCTTGACGTTTCGGGGACTATATCTGCCCCCGTTCTCAAAATCTTCTGAATCTCCTCCAATTGTTTTATAATTTGGATTTTTGCTCGCAGAGTCTTTTCTGCTTTTTCAACTGACGGATGTCAATTGAGATCTGCCAAAAAAGTTTGAAATTGACGTATTGCTCATTTGATATATGGGGTGTTGTTCGGATCAGTTTATTAGCATTCTACCATATCTCACTTCCTCTCTGAGTAGAGGTAACCATGTATGATCCATTTCAACAGAATTTGTTGAAAAGCAGTTGTTATTGGAAAGAAGAATACAGGCCGTTTCTTTCAATTTTCTCTCTCTTGATGTGGTTTTTTTATCAAGATTTTTGTCCTATTCCATTCAACCGTATGATCGCCATTGGATGTGAGGATATGTTCTGCAATTTTTGATCCAGTTATTTGTCGATTTCTGATGTAACTCTGATGTTCACTTTGGCGCACTTCCAATGGTCTTGACGTTTCACCTATATAACTATCACCACAAGAACAAGGTATGTTGTAAACACAATTTTTGGTACTTTCTTCTGCGTTTTTTGGTTTTTTTCAAACAACCAATTAACACAACCAACAGGAGTACTCCCACCACCTACACATTTCACATTCAACATAATACCTTATGTCCCCGGATTATCTGAAAAGATCAAACGAATTGGACATAGGTATGATGTGAGAACATCATTTAGAACAACAAACACACTGAGATATATACTAACACAAACAAAACAAAAAAACGTAGAAGAAAGTACCAAAAATTGTGTTTACAACATACCTTGTTCTTGTGGTGATAGTTATATAGGTGAAACGTCAAGACCATTGGAAGTGCGCCAAAGTGAATATCAGAGTTACATCAGAAATCGACAAATAACCGGATCAAAAATTGCAGAACATATCCTCACATCCAATGGCGATCATACGGTTGAATGGAATAGGACAAAAATCTTGATGAAAGAACCACAGCAAGAGAGGAGAAAATTGAAAGAAACGGCCTGTATTCTTCTTTCCAATAACAACTGCTTTTCAACAAATTCTGTTGGAATGGTCATACATGGTTACCTCTACTCAGAGAGGAAGTGAGATATGGTAGAATGCTGATGAACTGATCCGAACAACACCCCATATATCAAATGAGCAATACGTCAATCTCAAACTTTTTTGGCAGATCTCAATTGACATCCGTCAGTTGAGAAAGCAAAAAAGACTCTGCGAGCAAGAATCCAAATTATAAAACAATTAAAGGAGATTTAGAAGATTTTGAGAACGGGGGCAGATATAGTCCCCGAAACGTCAAGCAAAAACTATATAGAGAAGTATCTTTTGAATTTTTTTTTTTAAATTTTGATAGGAAAATTCAGTAAACGGCAAGTTATTGACAAATTGAATCATTTTTCCATAGGAAATATAATTTGGTGAACGCAATAACTTATCGGGGGGAACTAATCAGTTTGCCCTTTCTACACTTGTATAGATTTTCCTGATTATATTTTCATTTTCAGACTGTGGAAGGTTACCCAAAAAACATGTCAAGAAACGTTGTTCCTCCACAAAAAACCACATTCATTCAATTCTTCCTGATTGTTTAATACAATTTGTCTTATTCGAGGTTCAATTTCTGTAAAGAACTCCTGTAAGATTGCCTCTGATGAAAATCGGTCCAACAACGCGATTGCCCAAAATCCCTGCCCAAGCATTCACGTTTTTAGGAAACTGGGTATGTATGTTCCTCACTGAAAATATGCGGATTAGTATCGCTCCAGTATCGTACATTCTGTTTGTTGACTTTTCCATTGAAAAAAAACGCGCATTCGTCTGCAAAACATACACGTTTCAGGAAGCCCCGTTCTCCTTCAATTGTTCCTGTCAACCACTCATAAAATTCACCCTTCGGTGAGGATCATCCTCCGTGAGAGCATGCAGAATTTTCATTCCATAGGGATGAAACTTTCATTGTTTTGAACTAACTCCACAGGATTCAGCAACTGCAGACGTCGACTGAGTCGGTTTGATTACTATTTCAGCAACAATTTCTACCTTTTTTTCTCCTGAAAGAGGCGGTCTTCCTGATATTGAAGCATTTTTCAGCGTACCAGTTGTTTGGAGCTCATTTTAAATAGGAATCTCGGGAAATGTATTCAAATACATTTCTAAATTGGTTCATTGAATAAATATCCCCAAAATGTGGATATTTACTAACCCAGACTTTCTGGTAGAATTTTGAGTAGTAGAATACCCCCACCATTCATTTGTTGATTTTATGCCGAATACCTAGGTTGTCGTCAGCTTGATTGGAAAATATCCCCTATTTTGTAGAAACCCCACATTTCGCAGAAATCCTATAAAATATTCCTCTAGTTTCTTTCTTCTTCTTCACGGCTTTCAACTCAAATACACTTCATCTACCATGTATATAAGGTATTGCATTTTTGGAACTCCAATGCCAGATCGGTGAACGCAACGCAAGTAACCCGATACCTGCAAGATCAAGCAAACAAGCTTGAGGACTGGTTCAACCTATGGAAGATCGAGATCAACGCGGAAAAGAGCCAAGCAATACTTTTCACCAGAAGGCGAACAACACCGTCAGGACATGTCATCATGAATGACCAACGAATCCCATGGGCAAACGAGGCCAAATACCTTGGAGTCACCTTGGACAAAAGATTGACATTCAGGCAACACGTAGACCGGAGGCTCGGACTACCGGCAGCCCGAAAAACCTCCACCCCCAGTAGTAAGATGGACCTCCAGTTGGAACTGCTCCTTATCAGGACCATCCTCATCCCCATCATCCTGTATGCATCCGTCGCATGGGGTCAATGCGCACAAACATACAGGACCAAGATCCAGCTATTCTCAAACGTGAGCCTAAGAATGGCAGTGAATGCTCCCAGATACGTCCCGAATAGATTTATCTACAGGGACCTGAATGTCAATCCAAACTTCATTGACGACCATCTTCGGAACCACGCCACCGCGACGTTCCTGAAGACGGACACCCACACGAACCAGGTGATTCAAGACATCCACGCGAACCTAAACCTGGACGATCCCAGGTTTAGAGAAAAGGGAAAAGTATTTGCGACCAGTCTACCAAAACGACCGTCCACCACCGAGAGTAGCACTCCGGCGCGTCAGGTGAGTAACAACTCAATACAAAACACGTAAGATCAACACACCCACATCACACCATACACTTACACACCCATCAGGTACATCACCACCATGCACACACAGCACAAGTCAGGTAAACATACAACGATCAGATAACAAGGGGTTTAAAGCACTCAGAGGCTGACTTCATACCACAGGAGGTACGATTTCAATTTCGCAAAGGTTCCATTTGCGAGTTGAGGACCGCTCCAAGGAGGAGAGGGGGAGGATGAAAGTGGACAGTGAATATCGTTCACACATAACATGAAATGGATTTACTATCCATGGGCGCTCAACCTTAAGGAACTCCAATCTACTCCGAATATTTTTCAAAGAAGAGTTGTTCTAAAATATCTTTATTGTCGAAATGTATATATAATTGTGTATCATCGACATATGCTTGTACCTCTCAATGAGAAACAGAGTTGAGGATATTCGAAGTATATATAATGAAGATTATTGGTCCCAAAATTGAGCCCTGCCGTACCTCAGACAAAATATTCATGTTGGGAGAGTATTTTCCATTTATAAGATTTCTCTGAGACCACCCACGAATGTAGGAATCAATTAGTTGGTATGAAGATTCGTTGAAGCCATAATATTTAAGTTTAACAACAAGAATGGAATGATCAATGGTATCAAAGGCTTTCGAAAAATCTAACAATAGTAGCACACTTATCAGACCTGCATCATTAGCCTCAATTATATCATTTGTTACGGCTTTCAAAGCAGGAGCTGTGCTGAAGCCTTTCCTGGAACCAATATGGGTTATCAGATAAAATATTTTTATTTTTCATAAATTCGAAATTTTAATTATACAACACCCGTTCAAAAATGTCTGACCTAGGAGGTAGCATACTTATGATTCTCAAATCACCATATTCTTTGCAATCACGTTTTTCTAGGGAGAGGCTGACCAATGGCAACCTACCACAAATGGGGGAAATAATTTTGCTCAATGCAACTGTTAACAATTTTAACTTTCTATAATTTGAAACATCGGTCTTATTTCCATATATATGAATCGGCGTCACCACTGCCATTTTGAATGCTGAGGGAAAATACCCCTGTTCCAGAGATTTATCAACTATGTAAGTAGGTAAGTGATTTTGTTATATAGTTGAAGATAAGTTTGAAGGTTTCTGCTTTAATATCATCAAAGCTGTTGCCTTTTTCATTCTTGAGTTGTGATATTTTGTGATATTATTTATTTTACTTCATTTTGTGTTGCAGGGTGTAGAAAAATTGAGTGGTTAAATACAGTTTCTCTTTCCGAATAATCTGAATAACTGTTTATATTCTCAGCTAGCTTTTCACGTACAGATGAGTATTCGTGAAAGTTATTTGCGATTTCGACACTGTCACCGATTTGTTCATTATTCTTTGTTATAATTGATTTTATTGGTGATGGTTCTTCGTTAGTTGATACTTCATATACAGTTTGCCAAATTTTTCTGGAATCTTTGTAACGATGATGATGTTTTGGTTATCTTTATGTGTTTATTTGGAATTTTTGGATAAGTGTGGTATTCCTCAGAAAGAGCGGTATTATTTGGGTCATGTTTCAATCTACGGTACATACTATTTTTTCTATTCACAGAATTGACTAGGGATTTGGTCATCCATCCATCGATACACGCCAAAATAAATTCGATGATATTATATGATTTATGACTTGGTGGCTCCGCCCACAGCTCTTTCTGTTTCCACGCCGCTGTCCATTTGGCTTGTCGTTGCTTATTAATTCCTAAAATGTGTCGATGTTATCTGGTGTTACTTTAAATTCTTTAATGATATTCTTCATGAAAATTATCTATTTTCTCGTGTAAAATTATTTGATCGTTCAGCAGGAGCAGGGGCACGCCTATAGTTGTTCAATTATGGGTACATATCGAATTGACTTTTCGGCCATTCATAGCGAACTATATTTCATATTCTGCTTCACATGCATTCGGCATTCCGCATCATTTAACGTATCGCCAATTTGGCCTGAATAGTCAACTTTTTTATTGTTCGTCGGATGATTCATAGCGAGCCATTGTTAAATGAAAAACTCCCTCGAACGATACCAAAATTGATTGAAATTTTGTCCTACATCGAGTAATGGAAACGAGATGTTTGTTCTATCTGCGAATGGAATAGTTTGATCTAAATTGTGCTTCGCTTTTGGAATGTTGGAATGAGTGGTTACCGAAAAGGAATAATATTGGACAAAACTGCTACTCAATAAATGAAGGCTTGAGGTAATATACTGACACTCAAGAGATTAGCAATCCATAACAGTGGCTGGGGAATATTCAGATTGTTATTTACAAAGAAGTATACTGATACTCAAGAGAAAAGCAATCCATAACAGTGGCTAGGGAATATTAAGATGGTTATTTTTCAAAGAAGTATCAGGTAGCCAACCATATCAATGCCTGTGACATATGTATCGAACAATCAAACATAAAATATTACTGTTTAGCGACCATTGGATATGATTAGTGAAGAAAACCAGTTGGGAGAACAAAAACATACATATTAAAATGGAGTTCTCCGATGGAGTATTGATATCAACCCAATACATTTCGTGGAATTCCGATCGTTTGAAATGAAACGCTTCAAACAGTGTATAGAAAACTGTCATTGATAATAACTTACATTAAGAGTGGTAGTGGTAGTTCAAAAGTGGTAATATGAAAAACATTGACATAAAATATAAATACAAGCACAGGCTCATGAAAAACGTTATCAACGACACAATGAAATGAGCAAACTGAACTGGAGGTGAATCGTTTCTTTACAATTTAAAAAAAGAAAGTTTTTATTGTGTTTTCCCATTTCATGCTTATTTAACAGTTTTAATTCTACAAGACCTTGCATAGTTGCGGTGTCAGACCATCTATATGTGATAGTATGAAATACCTGACTTTTTCTTTATTTTGTGTACTTTCACTATTAGAATATAATAATTTTTTATCAGAGATTTAGGGTAGCAGTTCTTTGATAACATTGTTTCTATGAGTTTGAGGTTTTGGTTTTTAGAATTCTCATGTGCTAAGTGTGTGGCTCTATGATTTTTGATAATATGTATCGTTTGTGTCATTGAGTGTACAGAGTGGTAGTTTATAAATCTTTCAGAGTAAGTTGGTTTGTGATACCAATTCAATTCAAATCAATTCAAAAATCTTTATTTCTCTATTACGTATTACATGTCACTTAACCTAATATATACAACTAAAACTATATATGTACATTATGTTCTACCACTAATAATGTAATGGGTTCACCCCTTTAGCTTGCCGTCCTGTAGGGCAAAGGGGAGGGGCTCTGCGATGTTTGCAGAAATATATGGCATATGCCAGGGTAAATGATTGAAATAATTGATTTATTTGCTTATGAGAGCCATTGATATTTGTTCCAGACCGGAACGGTAATTGAAATTGTTGATACTGTGTTTTTAGAAGCTATGGTTATATTACAGGAAAAGGGTGAGTACGATGTGCAGGCACCTCGCAGAACACCAAAAAACCTGTTCAAGATAATTTAGGGGTATTTGAGTATGAGTTTTTGAGGGTTGTTTGAAGTGGATTTGAGGGTGGTTTGTGCGTAGAAAGTTTTGTGGAATTATTTGAATTAACAAATATCTTTGAAGTATCTTTTGTGTAATAGGTTTTGAGGGTAGTTTTGAGTATGAAGTTTTGAGGGGTTTTTTGAAGTAGATTTGAGGATGGTTTGTGAGTAGTAAGTTTTGTGGAATTTATTTAAATCAACAAATTACTTTGAAGTATTTTTGTGTAGTTAGTTTTGAGGGTATTTTTGAGTATGAAGTTTTGAGGGTTGTTTGAGGTAGTTTTGCGGGTGGTTTTTGTGTAGAAAGATTCGTGGAGTTGATTTGAAATAACAAATTACTTTGAAGTATTTTGAGTAAAATAATTTGTGTTATTACAATTTTGTTGTCAATGTAACAACATTCACGGAGGACTTCTTCCAACTCTCCCAATTTTTTTCATATTTTTTTTTATTGAAAAGAAACGATTCACCACCAGTTCAGTGTGCTCATTTCATTGTGTCGGTGATTATATTTTCCATTAACCTGTGCTTGTATTTATATTTCATGTCAATGTAATTTATTACCATTTTTGAACTTGGAAAGCCACTCTGAATGTAAGTGATTATCAATGTTAGTTTTCTGTACAGTGTAACGATACATAACGATCGATATTTCACATAATGTATTGGGATTTTATCACTCCATTGGAGAACCCCATTGTAATATGTATATTTTTGTTCTAACACTTCAGAGTCCTGAAGTTGAAGCAATAAAGCTTAGAAACGTCGACGATTCAACAACTGGTTTTCTTCAATATTTCGACCGAATTCCCGCCATCAAACACTTGAAATAAAATTAAATATACACGTCGACTAGAAAACCTCCTTCTTTTTGGTTTCGTCAGTTAAAAATATTACAGTACACAGCCATAGACTCAATAGGGGAATAATCAAACCGTTATACCTGTCCCCTTCACTTAATCATTATCCGACGAAACCAAAAAGGAGGAGGTTCTCTAGTCGACGCGTATATTTTTTTTTTAGGTATGATCACGCATAACTTTTTACTGAAACGTCCGATTCTTTCTTCAGTGGATAGGGTGTACTTCGAAGTTGGTCCAATTTGAATTAAAAAGATGAAATCCACCCCTAAGGGTAGCAAAATATTGATCAATCACCCTCTGAATTCTGGTCCGTTAACCGATTCTATCAGCCATAACTTTGTACTGGGATCTTCGATTTGGATGCTTCTTTTTTTATCAGATAGGGTATACCTCATAGTTGATCATATCTGGATTTCGAATGGAATTATTCACCCTTACGGGTAGAAAAATAGGGGATATTTGATTTTTCACTTGTGAACATAGGCACACATTTGTAGTTGACAATTACAGATCGCTAGTGTCATTATCACAATAAATATATTCTAGGAGAAGATGGAATGATATACAAAGTAATGGAATAAACTAACCAGAACAACAAAAATAATTTATAAAAAAAAAAAATTATTCAACTGGAATAGTTGAAGTAAGGTGGGTAAGTAAGTGTTTTGGAAGTAATCAAAAAACGAGCAGTTAGTGATCAGTAGATTTCAGCCACAAAAAATTGAAAAAAAAAACGTTTCAACAAATAATTAAAACGACGAAATACGGAACTGAAATGTAAAGAATAAAATAAACCTTCTTAGTCTCAATAACTAAGCTCCTAAACTAATGTAAGTAACTAATTCTGAGTCGGCGCCAAACAAACAATCAACGAAGATCATTAAATTACTTCAAAAAATTCGAAAGAAGGAGAGATTTGTTTCGATTCCAAGAAGGCCGCCATCCGCCCACAGCTGTTTTATGGTTTCCCAATCATCAGGACGGCTTGGGGTCTTATAAGGATTCGAAACAAATATCTCTTTTTTTCGTTATTTGTTTTGTGTTACTCTGAACGCACTAGAAGTACGACTTTTGGTGTCGTGGATTGTCCTATACTGACACGGTTGGTGATCTATCAATGTTGCACGAAATTTCGTGTCATTGAATTCCACTTCATTAGGTCTAAGCTTCACCCCACAAATTATAGGTGTCACTCCTATAATTTTGTGCATTTCATATATATATATATATATATATATATATATATATTTATATAAATCAAATAACAGATAACGAATAGGAGCAAGAGTCTTTCATGGGGTTTGGTGATCACCTGCCACTCCAGATATATTTTAAGGGCATTTTTTTTCAAGTTATAGCCGGTACAATGATAATTAATTAATCAATGAATGATAACGAAATCATAATATGATGGAAGTGAACTACGTCCGTAACCATTTCAACGCGTCTTGATAGTTTCCATCGTGGTCTATAAAAGTGGGAGTTTCAGCAAAATCGGTGATCAGTCATCAATTGAGGCAATGCGGATCAGATCATATTCAATTCTCAAAATGAATGAGACAAGTTGGCAAAATTACATATCCCCGAATGAAGAAATCGAGCACTGTGAGATCCGGTGAGCGGGCAGTCCACCGTACTGGACCATTGGTTGCAATACCATTATTATTAAAAGGCTCTATTGAGTTATTAAGAACTTCTCTGGTATAAGGAGGGGGTGCTCCATCTTGTTGGAAGTAAATTCGCCGTTAAACTGCTGGAGGTAGATTATTAAAATGATCTTCGATTCCATTTTGAAGAAAACCTAAGTAACTAACCCCAGTCAACTGACCATGAAACAATAATGACCCAATTATTCTGTTTCCAACGATACCAGCCCAGTCATTGACGTCAAACCTTTCTTGAAAATTGCCCTGTCTCATTGCATGTTGATTTTGTTGGGCCCACTATCGAGTATTTTGCTTATTGAACATACCATTATTTGTAAATCGTGATTCGTCGAAAAATAGAATGAAGTTGATAAAATTTGGGTTAACTCTGTGATTTTGAAGCAGCCAATTACAAAACACTACCACCGTCTATCGCCATCGTCAGCATACAAATGTTGATATAACTGATATTTAAATGCTCAATATCCGTGCTTTTTCGGTATTACTCTTGTTGATTCATGACTTATCTGCATTTCTTGACAAATTTCTCTTGAAAAAACCATTTCTTCAATCTCAGTCATAGCAAGAACGTTTTCATCAGTCTCTCCATTTATGATAAACCTCTGTTCCGCCTCTCGATTTCCTTCTTGCCTAAAACGATTCTCAACATACGGAAAATACTGATGGGCTGAATATTGCCGATTGGGATATCTCTGAGTATACAACTCAGCAGCATTCCTTGAATTTCTATGACATTCTCCAAATATTAATAACAAATCCACTTTTTCACTTTGAGTATACATTATTCTGAAGAAAATTTGAACTGGAATATAACAAAAATCAAGAAACATCTACTCATAAAGCTCATAAAGCTTATGTCACTGTCATTACCCAAGTGAGTGTTTTGTTTTCCAAAGAAGAGTTGATAAAAATAACTGCAAAATATTATGCATCATGGCACACTTGACGAAAGTAAATACGTTTTTATCCAGTATTTTCTTCAGAGTTATTCAATTTATGTTCTTGTTTCTGAATCAAAGACGTACGGCATTATTTGTATATCGGTGTAGTGATCAAAGACATTATTTTCTTCCTTTACTTTTACTGCGTCGGCGCATATTCTGAAATTTCAGTTCTCCTAGTTGGCCTGGAAGTTTCTCGCGCATATAACTATATTAGCGTTCCAGTTATAGGTTATATTTCAGTGGAATTCACAGGGTATTCGGTTATAGAATTTGGCGGCATTGTATGGAAAGCTTCCTGTGAAAATTGTGGTAGAATGAAGAGAAATAATAAAAATGTGTCTGTTGCGTGTTCTGAGATCGTTCAAAGTGGATGAGTCAAAGATAGTAGATGAGGATTTCGAAGATCGTTCAAATCCAGCCAACCAGAGACTTTGAATTCCGCACTCATGTGATCGAATTTTCGGATGCAAAAAGAAAAGCGAATGCTAGAGTTTTGTATTCTCTGAAGTCGAATCCGGTCAATCTTCAGGAGAGCAGGGCCATAAATGACATCGCAGTAAGACAACTTGAACGTAATGAATGTTTCGCATAAAGTGAGCTTCAGGTGCTTAGGCATCATGTCTCTATCAGAAGAGAATTGTCCAAGAACGTTGAAGGAGGATTGACAAAAATGGTTCACATGTTTGATGAATATCAAGTTTGGAATCAATCCGCAAACCTGAATTTCTGCTTTCATTCATTTTTAACCGACGAAATCAAAAAGAAGGAGGATTTCTAGTCGACGCGTATATATATTTTTTTATGTATGACCACGCATAACTCTTTACATAGTTGTCCGATTTTGATGATTTTTTTCAAGGCATAGAGTTTACCACAAACTTGGTCCCATTTGGATTTGAAAAATTCCATTCCTAAGGGTAGGAAAATTGGGGATGATTGTTGGTTCATCTACTGAATTTTCCCTTCTCAACCGATTCTACCACGCATAACATTGTACTGGGTTATCCGATTTGAATGATTCGAAGAAGTTGGTCCTAGGTGACCTCTTCATGGTAGAACAACCCCAAGGGTAAAAAAATAGGGGATTGTTTATTGATTTTAACCTGTTAACCGATTTTGTTGAAACTTCTCACACATATGTAGTTCTGATGACCCAACAACATATGGAGGCCCAGAGTGAATCTGATGATGGAAACCAGAGACAGTCGAGGGATCTCCTCAACGGTTCACGGCAGCTAGCTCGCGTTTGGGGTAATATACAATCAACGCCCAGATCAAACCGCTGGTCCTCAGAACTGTAATTTTGACAGCATATATTTTTGATATTCCATCCCTAAAGGGGTGAAAAGGTGGGTGAGAAGGGGGGTGAAAGTGAAAGTAGAGTTGGTTTTGAAATTAGAGACATGGAAATCAGTATTTGGGCTCTTCTTCACAAATGGAGTTATATGTGTTTCAGAGTTCCTAAATATTATACTAAAGGGGTGACATGGGAGTTGAAAGTCTGTATAGTCTGTTTTCAAGTTGGGGTCATAAAAATTGGTATCTGAAGTCTTTGATACAAATAGAAGAAATATGTATTTTAGTGTTTCTAAAAATTCAACCAACAAAATGGTGAAATGGGGATGAATGTTCGTAATGGGAGTTCCGTTAGTTTGCAGATTAGAGTAATAAGAATGAGTATTTTAAGGATAAATAAATACAGGTGTCGGTGTTTTCATTAATGCAACCCCTAGGGAGTGAAACTTTGTGTGAGGATTCCGTTAGTTTGGAAGTTAAGGTCATAAAAATTTGTATTTGAGGTCTTTGTTACAAATAAAGGAATACATGTTTAAGTATTTTTAGAAATTCCGTCCCCAAAGGGGTGAGTAAATTTGTAACAGTCGTCACAAAAAAAAAACAAAGTTCAACGCGGACGAAGTCGCTGGTACCAACTAGTTATAGAATATAACAGATTAAAGTTGAACTAAGGTGGATAAGAATTCTGAAAGTAATCCTTATCAAGTAGGTAGCAATCAGTAGACTTTAGCCACTAATAATAAAAAAAATAAAAATAAAAAAAAACAAATCCGAAGAAACTGAAAAGCAAAAAATTAGAGCTTAGTTATCGAGACCAAAAAGGTTCATGTTATTTTTTGCCTTTGAGTTTGTTTTTTCGTCGGTTTTATTTTTTGTTAAAAAGTTTTTATGAACTATTTACCTATGTAACATTCAGATAATTTGTTATGTTCAAAAATGTATATTGTGTATATATGAGTAAACGTATATATATATATATATATTGAACGTTCCTCATGTATATAACTAACACTAATTTTGAATGATGGAATACATTTTTAAGAATGTAAAATAATATGTATAGGATTCCTTTCAGTTCCATTCCAATACTTTAACCACATTCCATATCTAGAAACAAGTGCTTTTCACTTATTGAGTTAGAATATTTTTCGCGATATTGGAACTATTTTTCTATCATCTAATAACAACGTGAATGAATATTTATCTTTATTATTCTATTCTTAATCTCATTATACATCTCTTTTCAGCAAATTCCATTTTGTTGCTTAGTAATATAATTCTCAGTCATATGTATGTCATTTTAGCTTGTGTTTTTTCTATACCCACGTTTTCATCACGGTATTTTCAGTAATTTCTGTTGAGATTAATATTAGTTTCATGATATAAATCATATACTTTTCACTGACAAATTTTGGCACTTCTCGCAATGAGACTTTATTCACCAGAATCTACGTAAACGCTCATATTGTCATTGTATTTATATTGCAAATAAAGTTTTATCATTATTATTATTACTGAAGGCAGTGTATCTTCCATATTTCCATTTGTTTGTTCTCGCGACCATCCTCCCTTTTTTTTTCAAACGAAAAACATAACCTAGGACTTTTTTTATTTCAGTGTAGATTATGAGTATGGAAATTCGAAGTGGAGACAATTGAAAGAAATATAGAGCTGAGTATCATCAGTATAGTGTATATAGAGAAAAAAGTAGGGGTCCCGAGATGGATCCCTGAGGGACACCGTAATCAACTAGTAGATACTTTGACTTTTTACCATCCGACACTACCTGTTGGGTACGATTGGATATATAATTGCATGGGAAATCCACAGCACCATTTGAGAAACCAAAGTAGCTGAGTTTCAGACAGAGTATGGCATGATCCACTGTATCAAATGCCTAACTGTGGTCCAATAATACCAAACATCCAACTTCACCTTCACCCGCAGGGCTGAAAAGATCATTTGGGATTGATATAATAATGATGAAGTCTCCTAGAGTAAAACACTCCGGAAGTAAAATACCTCTCCATTCGAATTTCCGGGCGAGAGGTACTCGAGGGGACTCAACATAAAAAATTAATTTTTGCAACATCCGCGGACTCAACAAGAACATCAATGACGTCCACCATCACCTACAGACGAAAAAACCGGATATTCTGGCTCTAACAGAAACACAAGTAAACTCGTCCACCAACAAGGTCCATATGCTTTGTCCTGGTTACGAACTCCATTCTCGATTCAGGTTCAAAGGTGGAGTCTGCCTTTACGCTAAGGCTAACCTTTCATGCCAGCGTGAAGAGAGTTTGGAACCGAAAGACTTTGATGTGATGTGGTTCAAGCTATCTGATACCAAACTGACTAAGTTCCTCTGCTGCCTTTACCTATCACCTAATGAACCTTCATATAACGACCTCTTTGAGTTTTTATCACTCAAACTGGACTACATTCAGGAGAACCATCCAACAGCTGAAACCATAATCATGGGAGACTTTATTGTACATAACGCTGCCTGGCTCAAATTCTCTAACAAAACAGATGATGCAGGTCGTCAATCCGAGGCCTTCGCCATCACTCATAGTATAGAACAACTGGTCGAGCTACCAACCCGCATCCCTGATGTCAACAACCAGTCTGCCAATACACTAGATCTTTTCCTCACCACCAATCCTGACCCGTATAGAATAGAAGTTTGTGCCCCACTTGGAAACTCTGATCACATCCTCATCTCCACAACATGCTCTTTCCATTTACCATCGAGCTGCACAATACCACCCCGTCTCATGTGGCATTACAATTCGGCCGACTGGGAAGGTCTTCGTATGTTTTTCTCAGCGTTTCCATGGAAGAGAGTTTGTTTCTCTTCAGTAGATCCAACACGATGTGCTGAGACAATTTCTGAAATCATCATGTTGGGGATGCAAACTTACATACCGAATACCGAGAGAAGAACATCATCCGATAAGACCTGGTTTAACAGAAACTGCTCTAGAGCTGTGGCTTCCAAACAGGCAGCATACCATCGATGGCTAAAAAATCCGGGCCCTGAGACCAGAGCAGCATATGTCGAGGCTAGAGGCATATGCAAAGAGACAATAGAATGCTCAAAAGATGCCCACAATGCCAAAATAAGATCAAAACTTGCTGAATGTCCTGACGGATCCCGTTCATTTTGGTCTTTCGCCAAAGCTGTGGGAAGAAACTTCACTTCCAGCTCATTTCCTCCTCTAACCAAAGAAGATGGAACACTAGCAACGACTGCCCAGGAAAAAGCCAATATCTTTGCGCACCTATTTGCTGGAAATTCCACTCTGGATTCATCGGGAAAACAACCCCCGAACATTACACCTATTGACAGTCACATGCCCAAGATCACCTTTCGCCAACGTACTATCAGAAAGATTTTGCTGGGTCTCAACACCAACAAAGCCTGTGGATCTGACGGAATCCCGCCGATTGTTCTCAAGAAATGTGCCCCCGAACTAACACCTGTTCTTTGCAAGTTGTTCAACCACTCTTACAATTTGGGGGTATTTCTGTCCAATTGGAAAATTGCAAGAGTACAGCCAGTCCCTAAAAAAGGCAAAAAGGCCCTCCTAGCAACTACAGACCTATCGCACTGCTATCTATTATTCCAAAGGTCATGGAAAAAGCCATCAACATCGAGCTCATGAAATATCTGGAAGACTCAGGAATTGTCAACGATAGGCAATATGGCTTCCGCCATCAGAGATCAACTGGTGACCTGCTCGCTTACGTCTCACATATATAGCAGCTATCTATTGAAAAGTATGGAGAAACTTTAGCTGTGGCATTAGATATCTCCGAAGCGTTCGATCGAGTTTGGCACCAGGGACTCCTCGCCAAGCTTCCGTCTTATGGCTTGCCCCCTCAGCTGTGTTCTCTGCTTGCTAGTTTCCTCTCAAACAGGTCTCTCCATGTAGTGGTCGATGGAGTTTCATCTGACACTCTACTCATAAATGCTGGTGTTCCGCAAGGATCTATTCTCGCACCAACACTATTTCTACTTCACATCAACGACCTGTTGAAAGCAACTTCATGTCCAGTACACAGCTTTGCCGATGATAGTACCCTCCATACCGCTTTCTCTTCCAGGGCCCCTATATCAGCCCGTGAAACCAGAAATGAACGAGGAAGAAATGTTAATAATATAAATATGGACTTAGCAACAATTCTCGAATGGGGATCTAATAACTTGGTAGAATTCAATACAAACAAAACACAAGCATGTCTTTTCTCTAGAAAAGCCGATCTCACTGTGCCTAACATAACTTTGTCAGGAGTAACCATACCACTGAAGCCATCCATATCGATGCTTGGTATTACTATCAGCAATAACCTTTCCTGGGAAAATCACGTGAGGTCCATTGCCAAAAGTGCATCCCAAAACTTGGTTTTTTGTTTCGTGCCAAGAGCTATTTCACCCCCAGTCAGCTGCTTATGATCTATAAGGCACAGATCCGACCAGTCCTGGAATACTGTTCCCATATTTGGAGTGCGGCACCTAAACATATCCTGAGGCTATTGGATTCTGTCCAAAAAAGGTCAATTCGTCTCGTCGGTGATGCCCCGCTTACAAACTCGCTCACTTGTCTGGAACACCGTAGAAAAGTTGGCGATTTGTCTCTATTTTATAGATATTTTCATGGGCGATGCTCTTCTGAAATATCAACAATCGTTCCTGCTTTGGCAGTCTCTCCGAGATTAACCCGTCAAGTTCAGTCATCACACTCCTTCGTGGTCACTTTGGAGACCTGCAGAACATCACTTTCCAAAGACTTGTTCATCCAACGAACAGCGAGGCTTTGGAACTCATTGCCTAGGGAAGTGTTCCCCGAGGCATACAACCTTCAGAAATTTAAGAAGAACACCAACTCCTACCTTCTTTCTCTAGGTTCCCACGATGTTCTCTGAACATTACAGGATATCCCTTTTCGTGGGAACCAGAACATAAAAAAAAAGAGCAGTAGTAGTGATACGATCTGTCTGAAAATCAGACGGTACAGAAGTGATTATCTCTTGTGTTTATATGTAATAAGAGTGGGCAAAATACCAATGGGCCTCAACTCTATGGGAGGATTACATTTAGCCAAAGTAATGAAAACGCAAATCTTGAA
Organism: Gonioctena quinquepunctata; assembly: GCA_018342105.1. Lineage (NCBI taxonomy): Eukaryota > Metazoa > Arthropoda > Insecta > Coleoptera > Chrysomelidae > Gonioctena > Gonioctena quinquepunctata. Next base: position 251,692 of record JAFIRS010001889.1, on the reverse strand, counting down.
TCGAAATTAACTATGGGAAAAAGTGTGCAGAGATCATTGGAGGCAAGCGGTAACCATCATAGCAATTATTGCTTTAAAATGTAAGGGTATTTCTGTAATTATATTATGATTATTATGATAACTTAAAAACTAACGAAATCGTCATACAAACTTTCACCTTTTATTTCACCCCTTCGGGGGTTCAATTTATAAAAACACTGAAATAAATATTTCTGTATTTGTAACAAAAAATCAAAATACCAATTTTTATTATGAAGTCCCCAACGTAGAAACTAAGTTTGGAAGATTGATTAATGGTTCCGTTAGATAGTTAGAGTAATAAAAATTGATATTTGAGTTCTTTGTAACAAATAAAGGTATATGTGTCTCAATGATTTCAAAAATTCACACCTTGAAGAGAGGATCAAAGTTTATATGAATGAACCCTTTGGGAGTTGAATTTTATTACCATCCAGTACTGCTTGTTGGTAAAATTGGATAGATACATCCGAAGCACCATTTTATAAACCAAAGAAAATCAGTTTCGGACAAAGTATGGCATGATCCAGGGTTCAAATGCCTTACTGTAGTCCAATAAGACCAAACATAAAACTTCATCTTCACCCGCAGCGTTGAATATATCATCTGTGAATAATATAAGAGCAGTAATAGTGCTATGCTCTGTCTGAAAACCAGACTGTACAGGAGTGATTATCTCTTGTGTTTATATATGATCCGCCATTTGATCTTTCATGGTAATTTCAAGTGCTTCGGAAAGAGTGGGCAAAATACCAATAGGCCCCAATTTGATGGGAGGATTACTTTCAGCCAGAGGAATAAAAACGCAAAGCTCAAATCGAAATAAAATATGAGTAGTAGTATGCAGATATCCTTGGAGACGAGCAGTAACCAACATGGCGATCATTGCTTTGAAAAGTAATGGTATTGTTGTAATTAAATTATGGTCAAAACCTAACGGAATCATCATACAAACTTTCACTTTCCATTTCACTTCTTCAGGTGTTCAATTTATAAAACCTCACACACGTATTTCTGTATTTGTAACAAATACCTCAAATACCAATTATTATTTTGATGACCCCAACGTAAAAACTAAGTTTGGAAGTTTGATTCATGCTTACGTTAGTTTTTATATCTGAGTTCTTCGTAAAAAATTAAGGAATACGTGTTTCAATGATTTGTAAAATTCACCCCCCAAATAAAGGATCAAAGTTTATATAAAGGAACCCTCTGGGGGTGAATTCTATTACCATCCAATACTACTCGTTGGGTACAATTGGATAGATAATTGCATAGGCAATTCACAGCACCATTTGAGAAACCAAAGTAACTAAGTTTCAGAAAAGTATGGCATGATCCTGGGTATCAAATGCCCAACTGCAGACCAATAAGGCAAAACACGAAACTTTACCTTTACCCGCATCGTTGAATAGATTATCTGTGATTGATATGAGAGCAGTAATAGTGATATGCTCTGTCTGGAAACCAGACTGTACAGAAGTGATTACCTCTTGTGTTTATATGTAATCCACCATTTGATCTTTCTAGTGCTTTGGAAGGAGTCGGCAGAATACTAATAGTTCTCAAATCGAACAAATCGATGGGAGTATTAAATAAAATAGGAGTAGAAGTGTGCAGAGATCCTTGGAGACAAACAGTAGCCAACATTGCAATCATTGCTTTAACAATATATTATGAAGAGATACGTATTTAAATGATTCGAAGAATTCAACCCCCAACGAGGGAGGGTGGAAATTTGTATAACAGACCCCTTTGTGGGTTGAATTTTTTTAACATTGGAACAGGTTTTGCTTTATTTGTTAAAAATACATCAAATATAATTCCTAATGACCCCTAATTGAAAACTAACTCAACCATCATTCAATCTTCCAACACCCATTCAACCCCTCAACCACTTCAAGACCTCAAATGCCAGTTTTTCTGACCCCAAACCCTTGAAAACTATCGGTGCTCCTAAACAAACTTTCTACCCACATTGGCACCTTTGGCGTTGAATTCTCGAAAACCCTGGAATACATGTTGCGTTTTTCGAAAAGTGAAGCCCAAATATCAAATTCTATGACTTTGACTCCAAAATCAACGGTAGTATCACTTCCACTCCCCCTTTCATCATCTTAGGGATGCAATATCAAGAAAATATTTCTCATCTTATCTTTGTAATCTTAGAAATACGCTGTCAAAATTTCAGCTATTCAGGTTCATCGGATTGGTCTGGGCGTTTATGGTTTGTCAGTTACTCAGTATAGGTAATGAAATTTGATCAGGCTCTGAGGTCCATGATCGGCGAAGCTATATCAATTTTTTTGTCCTGAAGTGGTGATGTCTGTGATAGGTAGGATCTACTTGAAATCTACCAAAAGAAGTATTGGAACTGTATAATTGATCTTGGCAAAAGGATATGGAACGGAAAAAGAAACAAGCATGCAATCAGGGTTGAGAGAAACTAAAACAGATTATAAGTATGTATATGTCGATGTTCACAGTCCAAACCAATTGTCTCTCCTTGTGGAATCCCTACATTGTTAGGGAAAGTGTTGGATGTTGGACGATACCCTAACTTCCGCTACTTCATAAGGAACATGAAAATGAATCAATGGTGCCAAACTCAATCGATTTTTTTTTATCGGTGTATTCTTGGTGGCAAGAACCATATTTCGTATCGTAGGTATTACCTAAATGTTAAAGAGACCCCAAAAGCTCTATGTTAATATTTGTTTCCATTGCTTCAAAGTTGACAGATGGAAGGAAATAGGTTCGTAGTATTTGAAATAGGCTTCAGTTTTCCAGTTTGGTGGGGTGAAGGGCTGAAACTAAATCGGTGTGAATCCTTGAAGACAATTGGTAGGTTAAATCCACTAAGTTCGATAACATCATTGTTATCCTAGCCAGAGAGTGTACTTCGAAAGTTTGTTATTGGTAGACTACTATAAACATTTCAATCTCAAAGTTCATCACAGTAGGATGTCAATCAAGCCGACATACACTCGAATGATATTTCTGATCTCTCCTCCTATTTCCCAGAGAAACATGAATACTAGGCACAGTCCCATAAATAAAATGAGCTAAGAAGATTGCTGTAATTGTTCCACTAATGGGCAAAGCTCTTAGGAAAGTTCCTAATGATGTCAGCGCAAAATTAATACCATTTTAATTCATCCAAGATGATATTATGCAGATGCGAGAGACTTTCGCGTGGATGTTTTGCTTCGTCATCAGTTTTACACGACCCACCATTCAGATTTCATAAGTTTCACTGGGCAATTTTCGTCAATTACGAATGCAGATTTTCACGGATTGCGTTTTAATGGGCAGATATGTAGGTCAGTTGTGGATGCGGGGTTTTCAAATGAGGGTGAGAGGTTTGTTGGGGAAGTATCAAGATTGAAATCAAGTGGTTCCGTGTGGAGAATCCTACATCGATGAAACAGATTGCGAAAAAGATGTTTCGAGAGAGGTGGCGAGACATCATTCATCACCCAAATTCTTAATTTTTTGCATTTAACTTTTATTTTGTGCTTTCAAAGTACAGTTGTTGTTAGAGATCTTGATTGGCATAAACTTATCATTCTCAATTTATTTACAGCCAACAATTTTCATAGTATCCAGTAGAAAAAGAGTTAATTCGAATATGGATATCCTGAATGTGATTCAATATTAATTCTTTTTCTCAAACAAAATTGAAGGGGTTAAAATCAATGATTCCAGGTGGATTTGGAATAGTGGCTGGTGAACGATCGCAAAACTATCAGTTAATGCTCATTTTTTTACCGACGAAAAAAAAGGAGGACGCGTATTTTTTTTTAATGTATGACCACGCATATCCATTTACAAAGTATTCCGATTTTGATGATTTTTCCAAAGGATAGGGTAGGTATATTTCGAATTTGGTTCCATTTGAAAAAAAAAACAATCCCAAGCTCAGGAAAATGGGGATCATTGTTGGTTCACCCATTGAATTTTCACTTCCTAACCGATTTTACCAAGCATAACTTTGTACTGGGTTATCCTATTCAGATGATAATTTTTTTATTGTATAGGATGAGCGTCAAAGTTGGTCATATTTGAATTTGGATCGAAATAACACCCCTGAGATGATTTATCGATTTTACACCTGTGAACCGGTTCTGTTGAAACTTGGAACACATATGTAGTTCTGATGACACTACAACATAATGGAGGCCCGGAGTTAATATGATGATGGAGACGATATAATACATATATAATTAATTACATGTACTCACTAACTGACTGACTGATATACGATCAACGTCCAGACCAAACCGCAGGACCTGAGCGCTTGAATTTGGACAGCATATTTAAGGGATGAAACGGTGGGTGAAGAGGGGGCTGAAAGTGGAAATACAGTTGATTTTGAAATTAGAGTCATGGAAATTAGTACTTGGGCTCTTCTTCACAATTAAAGATAAATGTGTCTCAGGGTTCTTCAAAATTCAAACTTCAAGGGGTGAGATGGGGGTTGAAAGTCTGTATAGATATTTTTGAAGTTAGGATAGTGATAATTGGTATCTGAAGGTCTTTGTTATAAATAAAAAATATGTAGTTTGGTGTTTTCGGAAATTCAACCCCTAAAGGGGTGAAATCGGGGTTGAATTTGGATTAGAAGTTTGTATAGGAATAACGTTACATTTCAAGTTCGGGTTATAAAGATTGGTATTTGAATTCTTCGTTACGAATAGAAGATATGTGTCTCTCAGTGTTTTTAGAAATTCAACCTCTAAAGGATGAAATGGAGGGTAGAAGTTTGTTTGGGGTTCCGTTAGTTTTCAAGTTAGGATCATGAGAATTGGTATCTGAGGTCTTTGTAAGGGATAAAGGAATACGTGTTTCAGTGTTTCCATAAATACAACTCCTAAGGGGCTGAAAGTTTGTATGAGGGTTCCGTTAGTTTTCAAGTGAGGGTTATAAAAATTGTTATATGAGGTCTCTGTTACAAATAAATAAATACATGTTTCAGAATTTTTGGAAATTCCGCCCCTAGAAGGGTGAGTGTATTTGTAATAGTGGTCACAAAAAATACAAAACTCAACGCAAAACAGCTAGTTGTATACAACAGTTAATAGTTAAAGTAAGGTGGGTGAGCATTTCAAAAGTAATCCAAATCAAGTAGACAGCAATTAGTAGATTTTAGCAACAAAAAATGATAAAAATTAAAACTTTTTAACAAAAACTTAACCGACGAAAAAAGAAACTGAAAAGCGAGAAATTAAATGAACCATCTTGGTCTCAATAATAACTGAGCTGCTGGAAAAACGTGAGTAAATAATTTTGAGTCGGGGCCAAACAAACAATAAGCGAATATCATTAAAATAATTCGAAGAAATGATTAAAATGAAAGTACATAAAAATGCAACTTGAAATCTTCAGCGATAAACAATAACATTCCAAAAATACGCTCTCCGCGCGACCACTCGCAATGACGTGTGCCCTCACGTATGTGCCCGTTCGGGTAGGTGTCTCGCTGATATTGACTTCGAAAACGCTCGGTAATATCTGGCGAAGGAACGCGCCGCCGCCGCGCACCTCGCTGCAATCATTTTACGCTTTACGTAGGTAATTAATTTGCTTGCTTGTTTGTTTGGCGCCAAAGTGAAATTAGTTACTAACATTAGCCTAGGAGCTTAGTTATTGAGACTGAAAATATGTTTTTTGGTTTTGAGTTAATTTTTTCGTTGGTTTAATTTATTGTTAAAAAGTTTTTTTGACCAATATCAACAAATTGACGTCAAATTCCCCTCTTAAATTCACACAGGAACAAGCTAGATGAATAAATTTTTTCTGTTTATTCTCTCCATATGAGGTTTGCTAGTTCATGATGATTATTTGACGGTTTTATTTCTTTGATGCACATAACTCATCATTCTAGACTGAAATATAATAAAAATTAGCCCAATCTGTGACAAAAAGACATATATGTCAGATCCATACGGTATTCATTTTTCAGTATGGGTTCGAAGATCATAGGAATAAACCTTCTTTCTCCATTGAATGCATCGATTTGAAATACAATTATTTTTTGTACACGGTCCACAAAATGCCTACTTTGTACAATGAGAATAGTATGCAAAATGCCACTTACGCGGACTTGTACTTGAAATCGTTATGGCGGACTAAAGTTTGTTTACTTAGAAAACTCATAATCAACATTTTAAAAACCTTTCAGGAGATGTAATCAACTAGGGGAACGCGGGGTGGAACGGAGTACCGGGGCGGAACGGGAAAAGGGCGGGGTTCTTACTACAGGCGACAGACGATTATAGGAATAATCCGTATCGATTGGAAATAAAAGTATTTTTTGTACAAACTCCACGAAATGGCTACTTTGTATACTGAAAAGAGTCCGCAAAATGCCATTAGAGCGGACTTGAACTCTTTGCAGCACTTTAGCGGACTGAAATGTCTTTACTCAGAAAACTTCTCTCTCTTATTTCATATTACGTCCTTCTGCTTCACGAATCGCAGTAAACTAATGGCACAACAACTGTGATGAAATGGGCATTAGCGTGGTTCCGAAAGAGTTTTCAAAATTTCAAAAATTATTGCTTATAGAAGTAGGTGTCTTTACTCCTGCGGAAAGATACACCACTGTCATAGTCGAAATATGTTGATAAGCTGCCGGATTTTATATGACCCCAATGCTACTATTTCCGCGGAAGAAGAAAAAAAGTGGATTTGAAATTGGTCTTTTGCCAGGGGGCTGGGCTGAGGTTAGCGATTCTGGTTGGATGACCACGGAAATTTTCTTAAAATGGTTTCAACAGTTCATTCTGTTTTCCAGAGCGACGAAGGAACATCCAGTTCTTTCATTTCCTGATGGGCATTTGTCACACACAAAGAACTTGGCCGTAATAGATCTAGCTTGGGACAATGGTGTGATGAAAACAAGGACGTGGCTCAGGTCGAATCCAGGAAAAGTGGTCCAGCTTTTCGACGTATCCACTCTTCTTGGCCAAGCTCTCTTGAATGCAGCAAATATGAGAACAATAATTGGAACGTTCGAAAAATTAGGTATCTGGCCGCTAACCTCAATATATTCACGGATGATGACTTCTCACCACCAACCACAACAGATATTCCCTTGGAAAACCCTACTGACAGAACAACACAGGTAGCGCCGACTACACCGGCCGTAGCTCTGCCGTTCATTGAAACACTCAAAGATCTCCTTATTTCAGCTGTAAATGCTCTGCCAGATACCGAAACATCCGAAGATGCTGTGTCATCCAAAGAAATACCCGTTTATACTCTGCCATATATCAGAGACGTGCTAGACATGAGATCAGACCACATCGCGAAACGATTCTCATTTGACAAGTCATACAGGGTATCTGTATTAGAAAGAACTGTATGAAATCACATAAAACTCAACACCATTCTACAGGGCAAGATCTGGTATACAAACGGGTCTGAGATGAAGAGTGTTGCGGGAGCAGGAGTTTTTTCTAGAAACCCAAGGACCGAGTTCAGTTACCCACTGGGTAATCATACCTCTGTGTTTCAAGCAGAGTTCCACACAATCATTCAATGTGTGAAGGAAAACAACAGAAGAGTAATAGTAGAGGAACAGATCCACATTCTCTCAGACAGCCAGGCGGTACTGAGAGCTCTAAGTAGCCAGGAAGTGACCTCCCAATTGGTATGGACCTGCGAAGAGGAACTGACAACACTGACAGTTATTGAGACAAGGTTCATTTTATTTTTTGCTTTTCAGTTTCTTTTTTTACTGCCTGCTCAATCAAAATACCTACTTACCCACCTCACCTCAACTATCAAATATTATATATTATAAGTAGCTAGTACTAGCGACTTGGTCGGCATTTACCTTCGTATTTTTTGTGACGACTATTACAAATTCACTCACCCCTTCAGGGACGGAATTCCGAAAAATACTGAAACACCTATTTTTTTATTCGTAACAAAGACCTCAAATAACAATTTCTATGGCCCTATGGAACCTCCATACAAACTTTCATTGTTTTAGGGAGTGCATTTCTTGAAATACTGAAATACATATATCTTCTATTTGTTACAAAGATTTCAATTATCAATTTGTATGACCTCAACTTGAAAACTAATAGTTCAAGGGGGAATGCAGAAAACCTGCTCAATCGAGTAACAGAATGAAATGTTTTCAAAATGTTAGTACTCACAGCAAACAGAAGAAAAATCCCTGACTGCCTGGGCAAAAGTAGTGCAAAAGTTTTTATGGCCTTTTTTCGGAAAGATTAACCATACCAATGTAGCAACAGATTGGTAATCGTTTTCAACAAAAATTAACTTCCGAGTGGTCCAGCGGTCTAAGGTGCTGGTTTACGAAAGGGAGCGTGGATGAGCGTGTGGGTTTGAACCCTAGCTCGGGCAACTTTTTTAAAAAAATTTCCTTCGAAATTGAAAAATAATTTGTTAGGGACGAATATTCGTCCCAAAACAAATAATTTCTCATGTCTGAGAGCAGGCTGCAGAAAACCTGGCCGATCGAGTAACAGAATGAAATATTTTCACAAGCGCGTATTTGATTTGACATATGTACTTATGTGTTTACTTCAAATCTTGTGAGTGAATTTTGACCTACTTCTAGTTTTCTGAATAAGGTGAAATTTCTTGGTGTTCATAATTCCGGTGACAATACATTATGGAATTTTTGGCAAAAAATGGCGGCCCAATATGGCGGACGGGTTTTGTGAGTATAGTTCGATTCTATTCAAAATTAGTAAGTGGGGATTTTTGGGATCGGACATCATGATTTCTTTGCAGGAATTCATGAATTCGAAATGGCGGCTCCAATAGGGCGATGAGTTATAGCCCTATTCCAATAGAAATTGATACCTATGTGGGGGTTTTTGTGGTCAAAGATCAGGATTATTTTGTCAGAATTCATGAGTTCAAGATGGCGGCTCGAAGATGGCGAGGACTTTTGTAGTTATAGTCCGATTCCATACAAAATTGGTGTGTGAGAGCTTTTGAAGTCGTAAATCATGATTCTTCAATCAAAATTCATGAATTCAAGATGGCGGCTCCAGGAAGGCGATATGTCTCGTTATTATGGCCCAATTCCATTCAAAATTGGTATGTGGGTTTTTTTGGGGTTGTAGATTATCAATTTTTGTCAGAATGAAGAATGACGGATTCCATGAATGATTAAAAATAATTGGATAAAAATAAATGAGAAAGAAATTAAAACAAGCTTTCATACAAATGCACAGAAAAGAGAAAATAATTTCTTCACTTGTTCAACCTAGATCATTCTGTGAGAAGCTTGCCGCGAATATGAAATAGGTATTCTTGCGCGGCGAAAATTTGAATTTGTTATTCACAGAATAACCTAGGTCAAACAATTGAAGAAATTATTCTTTTCCTTTTCAGTGCATTTGTATACAAACTTGCCTTCCAATTTCTTTTAATCCTTTCATTGGAATATTAGCACTCACAGAGACCATAAGAGAAATAATTTAGTGCAGAATTTGTTCACAACTTTTGTATGACTTCTCTTTGGAACATTTTTTTAATGCAATAGAGTAACAGCTTAGAATTAAAGTGGGATATATAAGTTATCTTGTGAAGACTGCACAACCACATATGTAGGAAGAACTATCAGACCTATGAAATTTCGTATAAAAGAACATCTAGCCAGACATCAGAATCTAATTTCGGTTTTCATATCAGATTTAACAATCACAACTACTCACATACATCTAACAATATAATTTTAAACAACATTTCGGATAATAACCTCAAGAAACTAAATCTACTAGAAGACTCAGAAATTTCACGTGAGATAATAAACAATGGCGTCAACTACTTTAAAGCACAAATACATTCAAATTGCAATTTCGAACCTATGTTTAAATATTTCTGGGAATCCCAATCACAATTTCAACCCCTTTTATTCATATTGACAACTGTTCTACAATCCTCCTTTTATTAGTTATCCAGAAACTTCATATTATTTGTAACTAGTTTTACTCCAATCGTCAAGTTAGTCACTATCTGCAAAGATAACCCAAGAAAATTTGATGTTCGAATACTCTGAATGGCATGCATTGTTATTTATATTTACAACTTACAATGTTAACAATATCTGTGTATTTTTCAGGAGATGGAATCTCACTCTATCTTGACAGTATGTAACCTATTTATTGACACCTTTTTATTTTTAGTATTTTACAAATTTGCAGATAAGCTCTGATGATGGCGAATACCGAAAGCGCTCAGCTTCGCATTAAAGATTTTTTATACACAAATACATTCCTTCTAAACCTCCCCTCTACAGGGTGTTGAATAATTGAATGCTGATCCTAAAGGGCAATAATCCTTTGATGATTTTAAGAAAAATTCTTCATATGAATTTAGGTCCGCAACTGCTTTATTTCTGAGATACAGGATGTTGAAATTCAACAAACAAATCCGTTCTTCCCCAATAACTCTGAAATATTTCTGTACATGCAATGTACTCATAAAAATAATTTTTTTCTATGATAAAGGATTTCTCAGTTTTCATCAGTAGCATCCCTGTTAACATGCCCTGTCATATTTTCGATCAAAATAATTATACGCTACTGTCTTTTTTTCCAATAAATATTATTTTTGTAATTGTCCTCTATCTTCTCATGAAAATGGTCACCTGCCTTTCTTTCGTCCGGCGGACGGTTTTCAATTTAGAAAATAAAAAAACTTGAGAAGTGTCAAGGGACACCCGGATGGAACGAAGTTCCTTTCGATTAATTAGTGAAGGAATTGAAATAATTTTTTTTTGTTATAATAATATTTTTTTTATTATTAACAAATATGATGTAATATAAACTTAATCAGTAGGCTCAATTTTAGTACATACGCATTGATATTGTGATATTAAAATATAATTTGCTTTTAAATTTATCAAAGTTATGACGCGTACACTTGCTAAACACACAGTAATGGATAGGTTATAACGCGTATGACGCGTAAAGAGAGGTTATAATGCGTACTTGCTAGAAATACATAAGCATTCATTATGGTCTGTATAAAATCTCTACTTACCTAACTCCATCAGCAATATCCGGAACTTGTGCAGAAACACTGTCAGGATTAATTATTGTTATTATTTTTTATTATGTACAAAAAACCTGTATATACTCAACAAAAATAATCGTCGCGACACCACACTGTTCAATGCGAAATAGAAAGTCGAAACGAAAATAACTGGCTTGCTTTCTATGAGAGAGAGAGAGAGAGACAGACAGAGAAACACGCGCACGCCGCACGGCTTACAACTACAGCAAAAAGTGTCGTTTTATAATTTCAAGGTAACTATTATTCAGTTTTTGTAATGAGTACGCATACAAATACATTTTTCAATTCTAAAAACATAACTATTATGAACGAAAAATACAAAAATCGAATTAACTGTTGAAAATGTCCGCCTCCTGCAAGACACGCGTACTCTTTGGAAAATTCCTGGAGTATTCCTTATTGCTTCACAGGAAAGTATTACGCGGTTTCGCAATTTGTCCTCAGTTAGAATTGGTTAACTGTACACCAAAGTCTTAAGATGTCCCCAAAGAGAATAACCAAGACTGTCTAAGTGTGGGGATTTAGCTGGCAATGACTCTGTCTCCCCACGACCTATCCAGCTATGAAAGTTTTGGTTCAAATATTCGCGTGCCAGAGCACTAAAATGAGCAGGTGCATCATCGTGCATTAATCACATGCGATTTCGCATTAAAATAGGAACATCTTCCAACAGAATTGGCAAATTATCTTCAAGAAATCGGCGAAATTTATGTCCATTCAATCTGCGTGGTAAAAAAAAGGTCCAATTAGGTAATCTCCAATAATTCCATTCAATGAGAACTGCTCCTGATGATGAGATAGTTGAACTAGCTTCGTCCGTGGATAAAATTTCCTCGACAAATAAAGGATTTTTGGTAATTTTTTGAAGAAACCATTGGCAGAAATTCACTCGTAATGGAAAGTCTCGAAGAAGTAGGGCCTGGAACCATTGAATGTGATAGGGATATCATGGATAACCATGAAGGATCCTCCATACTAGAATTTGGGCGATATTCAAATTATTGGCCACTTGCCTCGTACTTATTTCAGGATTTTCGTCAACTGAATTCAAAACAGCTACCTCAATTGCTGAAGTTCTTGCAGTTCGATGTGCTCCTTTCGGGTGATGATTTGGCTCAAAGCTTCCTGTTTCACATAACCTTCTGTGGGTGCTTGAAATCTTTCGAGCATCAGGAACCATTCTATTTGGAAAGCGCTCTTGATACGGTCGCCTGGCTCCATATGCGTTCCCGTCAGCAAGCTCATACAAGTAATGCATGTCTGCTAAATCGGTATTTGTAAAATTAATCATGTTTTTTTTCATAAAAAAGTTTTTATAACGTAAATAATATCACGTATCTAGCTGAAGAAGTGTCAAAATTGTTTATGTTGAAAACAACGAAATGTCTTCTTAGCATACTAGATGTTTCTAGCCCACAAGATAATCCTACTACTCTTCAACGGCTGATTTCGCATAGGGACAAGCAAATTAATGCATTTTATTTTCTAACTCAAAAACCGTTCACCGGACGAAAAAAAAGCAGGAGACCATTTTTATGAGAAGATAGAGGAGAATTACAAAAGTAATATTCATTTGGAAAAAAGACAGTGGCGTATCATTATTTTGATCAAAAATATGGCAGGGCATGTTAACAGGGACGCCACTGATGAAAATTAAGATATCCTTTATCATGAAAAAAATTTATTTTTAGCGTACTTTGCATGTAGATGAATTGAAGAGAAACCAAAACGGTTTCAGAGATATTGGGAAAGAACTGATTTTTTTGTAAAATTTCAAAAGCTTGTATCTCAGAAATAAAGCGGTTGCGGACCTATGTTCATATGAAGAATTGTTCTTAAAATCATCCAAGGATTATCGCCCTTTGTGATCAGCATTAAATTATGAAACACCCTGTATAATTACATTATTCAATTTGTCGTGATTCGTGAACGTTCATTGGAAAAAGGTCCCACTCTACCCTACCTACAGTTTCAGATGATCAGGTATATCAGAAATATTCCTGAATAATTCAGTTACTTCATTCGTCGAACTCATTTCGAACGCTACATTGTCCCCAATAAGTGGATCGACTGAAAAAAGAACAAAAAACTCAAGCACAATACAAGGATTTCAGTAATGCTTTCTGTAATACTGGAACAAAAAAAGCCATCAACACAACAAAATTTCGTCTTACAGTCGTCCAGCAGTAATAAGTCCTTGTTGCCTTTCTTTCACGATGCTTTGGAAAGAAAAACAAAAGACCCAATTAGAGAGGCTTACGGCTGAATCTATTCGAACAATAAAAGAAAACATTGAATAGTCTGAAAAATCCTTCGTTACTCGCGTTGGTGGAAATTTGAAATTATTAGTCGTAATGGAATTTTGTCCCAAAGTTTCGCAATTAGTCGAACAAGTTCAAAGGAATGCCCTCATTGAATACACGACTACAAGGGAAGTTATAGAAAACTTTCATTCCGAACAAAAAAGCAATTAATTAGAGTTCACGTGAGTGGGTCTTTTTAACACACGTTGCGAACGCGAACTTTGTGAAATATGCTTCAGAGAGTAACAATGTTTCGAGAGGTCTTGTTACTGACGTAGTCCATGGAAAATGAACTCCCAATAAGTTTGTCTACATGATTATGAGCAAGTCTTATTACCCCCCAAAGTGCGGTTTGTTTTTTTTTCCTATTTAGTAAAGATAGTATTGAGAGGTACATTTACTGTCAAATATCTCTGGCGGCTACCATATGCATCATCGGTGACTCACACAAATATTGACCACTGTACCGCGTCAAAAAAATGGACTTCCCCTCCTTGATAAGCAAATATTCGTTTGGTACTTCTTTATACAACGTCGGTCTATTTCTGCTACCAGGGCTAATCCCCATGCCGGATATTTTGCTGAGTTCTTTCATGTTACCAACCATAGGTGGATATCTTCTGTCAATATTCATGAATTCGGGACCGCTATCGTGACGTCCTTTCCAAATGACGGCATACTTCTCGCTACGCTACTGTTTTCAAAGCAGATGGTTGGTTACCCATCTAAGTACTAACCACGATCGGCTTTGCTTGACTTCAGATATCGAATTTTGTCAACCTGATGAACCTTGCCACGCCGCACAGTGATCTGGCTTGGCCAAGAAACGGCCAAAGGTGGTAAAATCCGACATCCTCGAAAATTGCTAATTAAATCTTTAAATGATCCCAATGGATCGCCGCATTGAAAGTTAGTTCCAAAGTTATTTTTTTAAAGTTACTATATGTCTGAAGAAGGAAAGTAGAAACAGTTGATTGGCTATAACTCAGGCAATAATCGTTTTTGTAAGGAACCAAAAACAATGCGTGTAGAAAAAGACTGTGCTTTTACTCAGCACAGAAAAAAATGCCCATTTTGGTCTTTGCATAAAAAAACAAAAATAACTTTATTTTAAGAGAAGTTCTGGAAAAAATATGCAAGTTTCATAGGCTAGATCTTAGGCAAGACGTTCGTACAGCAAGCTGTTATATAGATATGATATCTCACCTACACAGTAAGTCTCACTTAACAATTTACCCGCCCCGACCCGCCCTTGACAACGACAGGGGTATCAATAATTGATGTTTTCCTCACTGACTTCTATGGAAATTAAGGATGAGAGAGCTTTTCATCAGAAGTGGTTTGATGTATCAGTTGTAAAAATCGGTTGAGAACAAAATTATAATGATGTTCTGTTTGTCGGCGGAAGAAAAACTCAAATAGTATCTGATTGACACGAGCGAATGAACCTCAACTGAAAGGGGCATACAGGGCAAATAAAAACTATTGATTCTCATTAATTGTAATATACAGCGATTTTTTTGTATGTATATCTTAGAGAAAAACTTCTCGGCTAAAAGTTATGGAGCTCATGAAGCTCTATCAAAAGACCTATAGTTTTCCGATATTGATATGAAAATGACAGATTGAGATTTTTTTCAATCTCTCAACAGCCTTCTGCCAAAAAGGCTTTTTCGGGAAAAGGATACTAGGGCTTATTTTAGAATACTTTTTCTATCAGATTCAGAATCAGCCTCCAAAAAACCCCTAACTTCATATTTTCAAAATCTAAAGAGCTGATTTCAGCAGAAAAAAAATATTTTATAAAGAATTTGCCTAATAAGTTGTTTATTTCTAACTTTTCAGTTTGAATGCCCTAATCCTATTGCATTTCAAACACCTCCATGCAGTTCTGTTGAATTCAGTATGCTCGCAACTGCCCTTATACTACGATTTAGATTTTCTCCGAAATTTTGCTAAGATACGCGTGCTTTGTTACATGCTGACCTGTGTTGTTTTTTGGTAAATTAATCAAAGAGTGCTTTGAAAAAAAAGTTTTTGTTTGACCTTTAGTAATTCGTACGAATGGACCTTTCTTTCCATTTAGGAAAAAAAAATTCCAAAACTTATATAGGTCGATTGTATTTCATTTGAAACGTCCAATTGACCTAGAATGCCATCATATATTTTTTATTTCGAAAAGATATTGCGGTTGAAAGAGTACCCGTGACGTCACGTTCATCGAAAACTACCCCCTCCATAATACACGTTCAGCAACACGCATTAGTGTTCTCGTCAAAAATATAGCTCACTGCTTGATATACACCATTAATATATAATTGAACTCTGTTTATTGATATACTCATAAAAACAAACTCATTTCAACAACGGGTTTCTTTATTTAAAACATTCAAAGTTTCTGAACGGGCCTTCCTTTTGATGAAGACCGATCATTGGCAACACCGCAAATGTTACAGACAGTTCCCAGTTCCCATGAAAATAATATTGAGATTTGAGGTTAACCATCAATGTTTATTTTTATTAACTTATTAATTTCTTTATATCATAAACGATTTGGTGTGTTTATAATGAAACAAGGCTTCGTAAAAGCAGGTTCGGAAAATTTGCCAAGGGTGGATTATGAGATGATTTACTCTTTTTATTCAACAAACATGACTTTTTTGAGTGCTGAAATGAAAAATGTGAAAACGGTAAGCAATTTGTGTTAGGTATATAGCAAAAATAAATATCGAGATCATTTTCAACTGACTTATTCGCATCAAAAAAGTATATCAACACATGTTATCTTTTTACAGATCTACCAGTGACTCCAGTGGTGATAATGCTGTTGGCTTTATACAGTTGAGACGCCAAGAAAACGTTTGCAATGTGAAAGCAAAGCTCACACCGGAACATAAAATCCACAATTTTTTAAATAATTGTTTGGTGCAGATAGACGAAGAAGCAATGTCCTAGAATGTCCGTGTTTAGACTGTTCGGCCTCTGAAGGTATGTGTATATTGAAAACTGGTATTTGAGCTTTTCTTTTTGAAATTCACGCCCTAAAGGGGTCAAATGAGGCGTACATTTTTTTATGGGGTTTCGGTTAGTTTTTGAGTTACGGTCATGAACATTGGTGTTTTGGCTTTCTATTACAAATGAAGAATTCGTGTGTAACCTAACTTGAAAATTACTTTTGCAGTAAAATCAATTATGGCACCCAATCGAGATAATGGGAAACGGGAAGCCACAGGCATTATATATATATATAAATATATATATATATTAATATTTGATTTTATTTTCATGTTTCAGCACATGCACAGAATACAGAATATATCAAAGAAGTGTGTAATCCCTGAGATCGCAAGCTCCTTTGATTGGCCCAGTGGAGCATTTGCCAATAAAGGTGAGGATTATTTTATTCAGTTATTTCAAGTTTGTCAAAATTACTCCCAATATATTGGTTAAATGATACTTTATATCTCTTGACATGTTTTTTGGGTAACCTCCCACAGTCTGAAAATGAAAATATAATCAGGAAAATCTATACAAGTGTAGAAAGGGCAAACTGATCAGTTCACCCCGATAAGTTATTGCGTTCACCAAATTATATTTCCTATGGCAAAATGATTAAATTTTTCAATAATTTGCCGTTTTCTGAATTTGCCTATCAAAAATTGTTTTTTTTAAATTCAAAAGATACTTCTCTATATAGTTTTTGCTTGACGTTTCGGGGACTATATCTGCCCCCGTTCTCAAAATCTTCTAAATCTCCTTTAATTGTTTTATAATTTGGATTTTTGCTCGCAGAGTCTTTTTTGCTTTTTCAACTGACGGATGTCAATTGAGATCTGCCAAAAAAGTTTGAGATTGACGTATTGCTCATTTGATATATGGGGTGTTGTTCGGATCAGTTTATTAGCATTCTACCATATCTCACTTCCTCTCTGAGTAGAGGTAACCATGTATGATCCATTTCAACAGAATTTGTTGAAAAGCAGTTGTTATTGGAAAGAAAAATACAGGCCGTTTCTTTCAATTTTCTCCTCTCTTGATGTGGTTCTTTCATCAAGATTTTTGTCCTATTCCATTCAATCGTATGATCGCCATTGGATGTGAGGATATGTTCTGCAATTTTTGATCCAGTTATTTGTCGATTTCTGATGTAACTCTGATGTTCACTTCGGCGCACTTCCAATGGTCTTGACGTTTCACCTATATAACTATCACTACAAGAACAAGGTATGTTGTAAACACAATTTTTGGTACTTTCTTCTGCGTTTTTTGGTTTTGTTTGTGTTAGTATAGATCTCAGTGTGTTTGTTGTTCTAAATGATGTTTTCACATCATACCTATGTCCAATTCGTTTGATCTTTTCAGAGAATCCGGGGACATAAGGTATTATGTTGGTTGTGAAATTTGTGGGTGGTGGGAGTACTCCTATTGGTTGTGTCAATTGGTTGTTTGATGGGTTTTTGTTTTCAATGTCAGTGATTGTTTTTTCCACAAACTGATCTGGATATGCATTTTCCTTGAGAACAGATTTTATGAGGTTTATTTCTTCCTGTAAATTCTGGTTGGAATTGCAAACCGTTCGGGCTCGATTATAGAGACATTTAACTATGCCTTTTTTCACACTGGCATGATGGTTTGAGTAATAGTGTAGATATCGATTGGTATGCGTCTTCTTTCTGTGTACAGATGTTTCGATTCGGGATGATGATTTTTGGATCATGACATCTAAAAACGGAAGTTGGTTGTTTTGTTCTGATTCTGATGTGAATTTGATCGTCGGATCTTGACCGTTTATATGATCCAAGAAAATGTTTAATTCTTCTTCACTTCGATTCCAGATAGCGAAAACATCATCCACGTATCTCCACCATATTTATGTCCCCGGATTATCTGAAAAGATCAAACCAATTGGACATAGGTATGATGTGAGAACATCATTCAGAACAACAAACATACTGAGATCTATACTAACACAAACAAAACCAAAAAACGCAGAAGAAAGTACCAAAAATTGTGTTTACAACATACCTTGTTCTTGTGGTGATAGTTATATAGGTGAAACGTCAAGACCATTGGAAGTGCGCCGAAGTGAACATCAGAGTTACATCAGAAATCGACAAATAACTGGATCAAAAATTGCAGAACATATCCTCACATCCAATGGTGATCATACGATTGAATGGAATAGGACAAGAATCTTGATGAAGAATCTTGATGAAAAAACCACATCAAGAGAGGAGAAAATTGAAAGAAACGGCCTGTATTCTTCTTTCCAATAACAACTGCTTTTCAACAAATTCTGTTGAAATCATACATGGTTACCTCTACTCAGAGAGGAAGTGAGATATGGTAGAATGCCAATAAACTGATCCGAACAACACCCCATATATCAAATGAGCAATACGTCAATCTCAAACTCTTTTGGCAGATATCAATTGACATCCGTCAGTTGAAAAAGCAAAAAAGACTGCGAGCAAAAATCCAAATTATGAAACAATTAAAGGAGATTTAGAAGATTTTGAGAACGGGGGCAGATATAGTCCCCGAAACGTCAAGCAAAAACTATATAGAGAAGTATCTTTTGAATTTTTTAAAAAAAAATTTTGATAGGCAAATTCAGAAAACGGCAAGTTATTGACAAATCGAATCATTTTTCCATAGGAAATATAATTTGGTGAACGCAATAACTTATCGGGGTGAACTAATCAGTTTTCCCTTTCTACACTTGTATAGATTTTCCTGATTATATTTTCATTTTCAGACTGTGGAAGGTTACCCAAAAAACATGTCAAGAAACGTTGTTCCTCCACAAAAAACCACATTCATTCAATACATACTTTATATCAAAATTGAACATGGGATACTTCACAACCTCTGGTTATTTCATAAGAAATATAAAGTGGAAATGCTTTTTTTTTCTAATTTATATTTGAAACCACTTTGATTTTTCAATTAAAAAAAATATTGTTTATCCTTTAAAAAAAATATCAAGCTTTTTTTTTCATTAGTAGAAAAAATGAAGTCTGCTCCACAGTAAAAAGCATTTATTTCTAGGGAAGAAATTAGCAATTCATTTCGGCAAAGTATTATGCCATCTTCAGGCTCTCTAAAATATACATAAAAAGGATACAAGAGTGACCATTGTAAAAGTTGATAGAAGAATTACCACAAAAATAAACATAACATCACTGATTTACACAAACATTGAAGTAAAAATGTCAACTGATTAATATAACATAGGTTATCGACTGAATTAATGAGTTGACATTTTAAATTCAATGTTTGTGTAAGTCGGTGATGTTATGTTTATTTTTGTGCTAAGTCTTCTACCAATGTTTACGATGTTCACCCTTGTATCTTTTCTATGTATATTTTTCAGAGAGCCTGAAGATGGCAAAATACTTTGCCGAAATGCATTGCTATTTTCTTTCCTAGAAAAAAATGCTTCTTACTGTGGAGCAGACTTGATTTTTTCTACTAATTAATTAGAACTCCACCTGACATGGACTACTTTCATAATCTTTTTTTGTTTCATGTTCATCTAGCATCTGTACAGTTTACACAGAATGGATCAAGCAATGGATGAATTCTTCAAAATGAAGTGGGGATTTAAGCTTCTGTTGAACCTACCTTCATCCATTGGGGTATTCGCCGAATTATTTTTTCTGTGATTGTTTAGATATAATCAATCATAAATGCATTATACTGTGAATATATATGTAGGCTTTGTCTGTTCGAATTATAATATAAATAAATTCATATTCGGTACCTGTTGGTGTTTCCTTCATGTGATGAGTCGAATATTTATTAAGTTTGAACTACTGAAAATATAATTGATAATTTAGAATGAATAGACTCGAAATATGTTCATACAAATTTCGTAAATTTTTTGCAAAATCATTTACTTATTTCACACCAATTCTTTGTTGAGGGATACTAATTCAAAAGGTAAAGACGTTAACTCATCTATTTTTCACAAATACAGGCTTACATTTTCTATGGTAAAAATTTTCCCTATGGTTACAAAGCTATAGAAAAAAAATAAAAAATTCTGAAGATATTGGCATTCATGAAGAGAATGTGACAATAAACCTCAGAAACATTTGACATAATACTGCACATTCTAGTTATTTAAAGTATTTTTGAATTTCAATCAATCAAAATAGAAGAAATGAATCTTATCGACAAAGTTGTTAAAGAATTCGCCCACCGTATGCTCCTGAAATAAAATTCAATTGTATTGTGCCATTTGGAGTAGCAGACATTAAAAACTTTACAATATTGCATTTTTTCTATTCTGACCAAGTCATGGACAGACGAACAAGATCAGAGGGTTTTTCAATTTCCAGACAATTAATAATTGAAATAACTTTTTTATAGCGAGCTCTGAAAAGGATCGGCAGATTTCTTTCAATTTCAGTTATGTCAGGCCAATATATAAGCTCTTGTGAACAATTTGCCATCATAGGCACAGCTTTCGTGAATATCTTGTGAACACTCGATTAACTCCAAACAAAGTCATCAGCCAATCGAGAGTATACATCCCCAACCCGTATCTTTTTTAAACTATCCATATATTTAATTTCTTCAATTTTAGTAATGTATTTCACAATGTGGTAAACATTTTCAGGAAGCCCCAAATAAAATTACTCTTCTTTTCTATAAGTGCAATAGATAAGCGCTGGCGCTGCTGTCCTTCGATATTTTCACAATCAGGATCGGATGAAGACTGACTAGGAATATACTCAGAATTTTTTTTGGTGGTATTATTTTGGTGAATCGGATAATGTACTAGCTTGGCTACTGCTGAGAGAAGATCTATTCGAAACTCTTGAGTAAATATTTCCCATGGATGTTATGTCACTAAACACAGTTTTACTAGCTGAATGAGTGATGTTTTCATTTGGTTTGGGTTTCCTCATCGTTGGTAGGTCATGTACTTATGATGAAACATTGTCAGACCAATGTCGTTTCAGGTTGATATGTGGACAGACATCTTTCTTGAACATAAATTTGGATCCCGTTGTTCTAGCATATTCCCAATTCATAGTATCTTCTTTCAGCTGGAACCAAAGAACAATATGTTCATAGGAATGGATATAAAATACAGTACTGATCGATGATTTTGCAACCTTGCATTAAGTGAAATTAAAGATCGTTCCTTGATGTACTCACCTGAAAATGTTCTGCACAAAAGCATATATTTCCGCTTTTTACAAAAGTTTGATTCACTTTCACTGGTGTTCAGACAACCGGGCACATTGCACTTTTCAGACATTTTCATAGTTATTAAAATTAGAAAATAATTTCCGAAATTTTTTAATACCAAACATTCATGGAGAGCTTGTTCATTTGCAGCAGTTCTCTGCATATCTCGTGTCTCGTATCAGATATATGCAAGAAAAAGAGCTGAAGAGAGACAAACGATTGATAATATTCTATTCCGTGGAGCAAACGAACGAACCTATCAAAGTATCAAATAACAAATGTCATTACGTCACAATTCCATGATTCGCAACTCATACAACGATGCCAAATCAACTTTTAGTGAACGTGACGTCACGAACCCACTTTTTCCCGGATTATAGAAAAACTACCCATAAGAAAAAAAAATCCCAAGTGATATTAGCACATATATTTTCTAATTACAGTGTTTTCTCATGGTGCATAGAAAGGTCCATTGTCAATAAGTCAAGCTGTGTTACTTAACTATCAATAAAATGGCACAAAACCGAAGAATATTTCTTACAATTGGAGGAAAAGTAGGAATATAGGTTGCTGGAATATTCAATGGAAGGCATCATGATCGAGCACCAATTTCTCACGATACCGTTGTCAAAATCAACAGGACTGAATCGGTTCTCAAGACAAGACCAAGGAGGTACAATTTGAACGTATCTTAGCAGAATTTCGAAATAATCCAGATGGTAGTACAAGGGCAGTTCCGAGGATACTGATTTTAACGAAAAACAAAGTGTGGAGGTGTTTGAAACGCAATAGGATTGGGGCATTTGAACCAAAATTTCTACATACTTTGAATTTTGCTTATGGTTGCAAGGTACATGATGTTTACTGATGACGCAACGTTTACGACAAACGGTGTGGTATCTAGTCAAAATCGTAGGTTTTGGGCGGCCTAGAATCCGAATTGGGTAATTAAATGTAAAAACCAATACAGTAAGAAAGTTAACGTATAGTGTGGCATATTTAACGAACGAATTAATGGCCCTTTTTTTCTGGATAACCTGAACGAACAATTTTTTCTACATTCTTTAACAAAATGATTTTTATGATTTTCTCATGGAATTGCCTTCAGCACAGAGACAAAACCTAATCTTCCAATCAGATGGTGCCCCCGCACATAATTGTCTGATAGTAAGGGACATTTTGAATGCAAATTTCTTCATGAAGTGGATAGGTGGAACTTCTCCTCCAGAACTATGGCCCCCCAGATCGCCCGATATCACCCCTTGTGACTTTTTTCTGTGGGGGCACTTGAGAAATTGAATGTATGCTATTCGGCCGCGTGATATAGATGAAGTTTGCATTAGAATTAGGCAAGCGTGTCAGAAAATTACTCCCCAAACTTCAATAAAAGTGAATGTAAGTTTAAGACGAATTGTTGAAAAGTGTATTATTTTAGAAGGTAGTTGAAAAAACAAGAATCTGAAATAATATTATTCGTAATTTTGTTACCACAGTTACAAATAAAGAACTTATTAAAAAAATGCTTTTTTTTCTGCTAAAATCAGCCCTTGAGATTTTGAAAATTAGAATTGAGTGGTTTTTGAGGATGCTGATTCTAAATCTGATAGAAAAAGTTATCTAATATGAGTTCTAATATCCTTTTCCCAAAAAGGCCTTTCTTACCCCCCAACTCCGCACGCCAATGGAAAATAAAAATGTTCACTATGCCAAATATTTCAGTTTTCTAACATACAATCACCACCAAAATGTATTTAAAAAAATCGCATCATCAATAACTGAGATATTGGGGTGTATTCATGAAAAGCGGGACACACTGTATATAAGTATATAAACTTTCGAATGATGGTATTTTTGGGTTCTGAGGGACCATGATCGATGAAGATATATCAAAATTATTTGAAAGTCCATTCGCCATGAGAATGAAATACCAAATTCATAAGCATTACTTTTGTTCATAGTGCATCGCTCATAAATTGTTTCGATATATTGAAAAACAAGTACACCGATACTGATAAAAAAATTACAACCTGTCCGCCATTTTGTGTTTCAAATCCCTTCACTGGTTTTCAAAATATAAGCAATTGAAAAAATAATTTATTTATTTCCAAAATATGTAACATCTTTAAGTTATTCGAGCTTGCGCGGTATGAATATGAATATAAATTATATTTTGAAAGTTAGGCTGAGGCAATACCTATCGAAACCAAAAACTTTTTTTTTAATTTCTCTGTTAACGAAAAACTCACTGTGCGCCGTTCCAAGCAAATATTATCGAACACTAATGAATAAAAGCAGATAATGGTAATTGTATAGTAATTCTGAATAAATCAGACTACATTGAAAAAGTAGAAAATTTTCTCTCAGAGCATAATTTCAAACTCCTATCTTCAAATCCATTTAACAACTTCATTAAAAGACTTAAAATCCAGTTGAAGATTCATTCGGAATTTTTCATAGAACATTCTGCTTCTTTTTCATTAATTTCTAGCAATCCAGTCATTCCTGGATTGTATGGACTTCCAAAGATCCACAAGATCGACTTACCGATAAGGCCAGTAGTGAGTTTCACCAATACTCCAGTTTCAACTTTAGCCTCTTTCATGTACAAACGTATAAAACAGGTAACTAACTTCAAACATACACTTTCGGTAAGTAATTCTTTAGATTTGATTAATAAACTTACGAATTCAGATCTACCCCAAGATTGCCTTATGATTTCATTTGATGTTAGCAATCTCTTCACTTCTGTTCCAAAAATGGAAACTTTACCACTAGTCAACGAAGTTCTAAGTCTTGCAAAAGTTGATGACAATTGTTGATATATGTTATATAGAGATATACCAATTGATGATTGATTTGCAGGCCATCAAAGGGGTAGGTTATATTAAAAAAAAAATCGAAATCCACCTTCAAAAATGTTCATTTTTGGTATACGTGCTACTGAGAGGCTAATAAGATATACCAAGAGATGACCTGGCTAACATTTTTAGGGTGGGTTATGTTTTTTTCGATAACAAATATAACACTCCTTCGACGGCCTGCAAATCAGTCATCTCTTGGTATATCATTATATAGCCTTTCAGGAACACGTATACCAAATATCGACTTGGCTAAAAAATTTGATGGTGGGTTTACATTTTTTCGAAATACAAGTATAAACTACCCCTTCGACGACCTGCAAATCAATCATCTCTCAGTATATCATTATATAGCCTTCCAGTAACACATACCAAAACTGAACTTGGCTAAACATTTTTGATGGTGGGTCTACATTTTTTTTCGAAAAACGAATATAAATTACCGCTTTGACGACCTGCAAATCAGTCATCTTTTAGTATATTATTACATAGCCTTCCAGTATTACATATACCAGAAATGAACTTAGCTCAATATTTTTGAAGGTGGCTTTTGATTTTTTCAAAATATCGACAAGTATAAACTACCTCTTTGCCGGCCTGCAAATGAATCATCTCTTGGTAAATCATTATACAGTGCTAGTCAAAAGTCCCCTCCCCCCCTCGTATCTTTTGAACGGGTATACTTATAATAATGAAATTTGGAGGGTGGAAATAAACGGATGTAGGCTTCTCAACTGGTCATAACAGGTGACGCAATAGTCATAAATGACGTCACAAGGCCACTGTGACCAATAATTTTAAATGGGACCCTATGGCAAGTGACAGCTCGTTTGAAAGGTATTGAAAATACCTATTCAGTCATACCAATTTTGTTTGGGTTTCGGCTGATTTTGATTGATAAATTGAAGAAATACGAAAATTATAGTTTCGCATTTAATTAATAAAGATTTAAGAACCAGTTCTTATAATAAGTGTTCAAAATGTGCTCCATCTACTTCCTGGCAGTAATGCATCCTATTGCTAAACTCTTGTCGTACTCGTCCCAGTGTGTCAGCGGAAATTGCCCTACATTCTTCAACAATTCGTTGTTTCAGAATGGCAATACTGTCAGGTGCTGTAGCGTAAACCTTAGATTTCATGTACCCCCATAGAAAAAAATCTAATGGTGTAGGTCCGGTGACCGAGCTGGCCATTCGATCGAACCTCGTCGTCCAATCCATCTACCACGATATTCTTCATCTAGGTAACGTCTTACTGCACCGTAATAGTGTGCAGGAGCACCATCTTGTTGAAATGTTATTTCCAAGTTGTCGAATTCATCTGGATTATCTTCTAGAATTTCAAGAATTAATGCCTCAATATCATTTTGTAACATCTCCAGATACAATTCACCGGTTAAGTTAGCATTGAGAAAAAGAGGGCCCAACTATGTGGTTTCCCAAAATACCTGCCCAAACATTTACTTTTTCTGGAAATTGAGTATGTTTTTCACGAAAGATGTGAGGATTTGTGTCACTCCAATACCTCACATTTTGAGTGTTAACATTTCCATTGAGAAAGAAAGTACTTTCGTCACTGAAACAAATTGTCTGTATGTAGCCTGGTTGTTGGTTCATTTTATTGGACATAGTTTCACAGAATTCTAGTCTTCGGTCGGGGTCATCATCTGAAAGTTGGTGCACCATTTTTAATTTGTATGGATGAAATTTGTTTTTAGCCAACACCCTATGTACTGTCCTTTGACTGACTTCACAGATAGACGCAACTTGGGCTGTGGAAGAAGTAGGGTTTACTACCATTTCTCCAATTATGTCAATTTTTTGTCATCACTAATTGTTGGTCGACCAGATCGTTTGGCATCTTGAACACTACCTGATGCTTCAAACTTCCGAAGAAGCTCCTCAAATAAACCCTCGATATAGGGCGATCGGGGTACCTCTCATTAAACAGTCGTTCCGCTGCATGGAAATTGTTTCTACATTCACCAATTATTAAGATAGCTGCTACTTTGTCGGCTACAGTACGTACCATTTTGCCTATGTAAACACTTAAACGTCTCGTTAAACAATAGCTTAGGTAAATTTTCAAGGTATAAACACTTTTGACAAGTAGAGAATTCAAAAACGTCAACCTTTTTGACAATTAACCAGAGGCGTACTTTAAAATCTTTATTAATTGAATGCGAAACTATAATTTTCGTATTTCTTCAATTTATCAATCAAAATCAGCCGAAACCCAAACAACATTGGTATGACTGAATAGGTATTTTCAATACCTTTCAAACGAGCTGTCACTTGCCATAGGGTCCCATTTAAAATTATTGGTCACAGTGGCCTTGTGACGTCATTTATGACTATTGCGTCACCTGTTATGACCAGTTGAGAAGCCTGGATCCGTTTATTTCCACCCTCCAAATTTCATTATTATAAGTATACCCGTTCAAAAGATACGAGGGGGGGTGGTGACTTTTGACTAGCACTGTATATAGCCTTTCAGTAAAACATATTCCAAATATCCACTTGGCTGAACATAATTGAGGGTGCATTTTGAATTTTTATCTGAAAGCATATAAAATATATGTTGGTATATCATTCTTAAGTTTTCCTTTCGTTGTGTTCGACCATTTTCTGTTCAATTGAATTCCCATTGCAATTCCAAGTCTTCAGCCATTCGATTTGGTTGAAAATTGAAGAAATTTTGAATCACCCGACGTCACTGATCATGTGGCCCCAGATAAAAACGGCTGCCAGAAAATGGCGCTAACTTCACACTGGTCTGCTAAATAGGGCTTTTCGAATGAATGCAAAGTTGAAAATAATCTAAATTTGTAATTCAGATTCTTTAATGACTCTGTTATTGAATCAGAATGAAACGAGGAGCACAATTCCTAAATAACTTCTTATTAACTTTGAGATATCACTGAAATATGCTATGGAGTTCCTTATTTTCAAAATAATCATTTTCATTTCGAATATATATTATTCATAGGGATAAGGGATTAATAATGTTTTGGATACAATCCGCCAAAGGAAACTGTCGTTTTGTCCAATGGAATATTCAATGTCAAATCCAAAGAAGTAACTAGATCAAAATTAGAAAATTATTTTTATTCAATTCTTCAAAAAAATGTTTTCATCAAAAAGTTGTAATAAATATTGAAATACTCAATACATTTTCACAGGTTTTCTGAAAAATTCCGAAAAATATCTATAATATATAATAATAAGATATGATATTAAAATGCATTGGAAATGGAATGGAAGCCCCTCCTGTTGAATTACAAGAGGTTCGGGCTCTCTACTGGTCTCGAGTAGAAGAAATTCGAAATGAATTTAAATAA
Organism: Gonioctena quinquepunctata; assembly: GCA_018342105.1. Taxonomy (NCBI): domain Eukaryota; kingdom Metazoa; phylum Arthropoda; class Insecta; order Coleoptera; family Chrysomelidae; genus Gonioctena; species Gonioctena quinquepunctata. The sequence continues at coordinate 223,898 of JAFIRS010001889.1, read as the reverse complement.
CCTTGATGTATTACCCTTTTATAATTTCTATTGAATTCTGATACAAATCACATTGAAATATTCATTTCAGTTGTGTTATATATGTAATCGATTAAGATTATTTATGTTTCTTGGGTTCAATAATTTTTTTTTAATATTTTACATCACATTATATTGATTTTTCCCAAAAATATATGTCCAAAGGTTGGGGATTTTTTCTCAGACGTAGCTCATTCTTCGAATAAGAAGCTATGCCACATCTCTGTCTCGCTCTAGCATAGCCTGCAAAGCTTCTGAGCAAAATCATTCATTCTGACTGAATAACAACACATCAACATTTTGAAAAAGGTCTTTGTGGAATTCTCCTCGTGACATGAAGTATTGCCTTGAGTGTTCAAGATTTTGGTTTGGTTGGCTCATGCTAGCCTTTTCTGAAACTGGTTCTGGAATCCAATTGTTGTCTTGGAGTGGCTCCGAACTGGAAATATTAATAATAAAACACTATTTGAATGGGTTCAATAAAATATAACTGGTGTGTGTTATTTGGGAATAAAGAGAAAATATCATCAATAAATATTCTTGGTGAAAAATATGTTGTCTATATCTATATTTAATATGATGTGTCATTATATTTTTAGTTTGGAAATTAAATTGAATGCCCCAAAATTAATGGATTGAAAAGGCGGTGCCATGAAAATATTTTTTCGAATGAAAGAAGAAACCAAACATTCTCCAAACTCTTGTGTTCAGAGGAAACCAATTGTTTATTCATTTTTTTCATTAAGACTATTCGCTCCCCTCTTTTATATATTTTTTTCAGTTTTATCCTTGTATCATGTTGCTCGCTAGGTTTTTCAACTCCACTCAAACTCAACCCTCTCAAACTACTATGGAATATCATTTAAAATTTCTGAGAAAGTGCTATGAATGCTAATTTATTATTTTCCACTCTGGAAATCATGGTGACACGCAGTCGTGGATAGTCATGAAGTAAATTTTCCTCTCTACAATCAATAAATCTTGTTTATTTATTTTTCCTCTTGAAAGCATATTGTGAGATTTTGTTAATTAATTGAGGAATTTATAAGAATTATTACATGAAATGTTGATCTATTCAGGAATTCCAAATGATTAATATTTTTTGGTTTAATACATTGAACTGTAAGAATTTTTCTTTCGAACTTCAATGAGTGCATATATTTCCCAACAATGAATAACTGAACTGTTCATTTTTCAGACTTTCATAGAATATAATCAATATGGGTTGCTTTTTTGGGGCTAATATTTCGATCATTTTTCACACGGTATTTTCGTACTATTGCCTGCTGAACACAATTCTGAAATCCAAATATGCCCTTCTCAATTACATTCAGAGACAGTTCTCTCTCGTTTGTTCAAGATGATAAATGAAATAGTTTTTGATTTCCAACATTCATTTTGAAGGATCAATCGCGGTTTAGGTTATAATTGTATTCATAACCTCCATAAGTTGGAAGACACATCGTATTGGTGTCCAGAATCCTATGACTTTGAACGGTAAATTAGAGTTAAAAAAAAACTCTATTGACATAGGAAAAGTCATCATATCTCCTGAAGTAATTAGGAGCACAAATTTCAAGTTTGTGCTCAGTGAGAGATTGTGCAAGTTGGTAACCTGAAATGGTGAAAATTGTTGGAGACTATACATTTACACAAAAATCAAACTATATATTTATATATATATATATATATATATATATATATATATATAATGAAATTGAAATATTCAACAGAAATATGACGTCCTACTCTATACAAATTTGGGAATGGCTAGCAAGAAAATGGTAGGCTATTCCTTCTTCACAGTGGAATTCTCCATTGAAAATGTTTTTGAAATTGATTACTAATTCAAGTTGTGTCAAAGAAAGATGAACATATGACAAATGACATTTAATTGGGACGGTCGAAAGAACCTGTAATGAAAAAAGCATAAAGGTCCAAAAAAATTATTAACTCATTAAAACAGATTGAGGGTAACTTAAAGCGATTTCCTGCTCATGAATATTTCGAAATGAAAGTTGTGGAGCTCAGGAAGCTCTATCAGAGTTGAAAGATGTCCAAAGTTCAGAAGTTCTTGAACACAAACGAAAAATTTGGAATAATACGACTGGATGAATATTACTTCGTAGTACGGTTACAATCCGATTACCACTAACATTTTCATGATTCTCCCTTACTTTTCCACTTGTCCACAGTAACAGATTTTTCTATACTCACTCGATTTGTCTATATCCACCCGATTTGTTCATACTTGGAAGATTCGTCCAAAATCACCCAAATTGTCTTTACTCACCTGATTAACCATAATTATCCAAGATCCTTTGTGTCAATAGTTGTCTCGAAACAGGTCGAATATCTTTAGGGGAACGGGGCGGTGAGAATTCCTCACCGGCATTAATTAACGGTATCTTCCGTTTCATTTTGCGGAATCTCTCAAACCTTAAGAATAACTTCTATTCTTCCTGTTCCTCCTGCGATACCACCTGCCGAGTAGCAGGGATTCCACTATTCGGGCAGGCCGTTTGATGAACGGCCTCGCGTGTAGGCGGGACCCCTTCGATGGGTGCTCTTCACTAGCTTGGGAGCGGTTGAGCTCTGATATAATTGAATTATTGTCTGGAGTGTGAAGGCGGTTTGACTCAAACATTCTCATTCAATTCATTCCCAAATTTATTGAGAATTTGTTTGAAAAATTGAGAGGGGCTGGAGGCTCCTGCACTTAACGTATTAGGTTTTAAATTTCGAAAGACTCCCACAACTCGGCGTGGTGAGCCAATATTTATCGGAGTATGAGTTACCCTGGTGGTTCTAGCGCCAAAATTCAAAATATTTCTTGAGGCTCTCAACAGCCTATTGAAAAAAAAAATTGTGGGAGTTTCCCTCTGACTCAGATGACGCAGTGTATTCTGTTCAACAGAAAATTTATTCGGTGGGTCATCATTGTCTACATCAGGAAAGTTCGCCACGGGACTTTTATTCACATTCATACGATCCATACTTCCTCTCATACGGTTTAATCTAGGAGATGTAAGTGAATTCAAATGCAGCGCTTTCTGCGAATCTAGATGGTCGCTAGATTACGTAGCGCAATTTTCCACGCGTCTCGATTCAATAAACCGCTGTGAGCTCTTCGGACCTTTACTTTCTGAGACAGAATTGTCTTTATTGATTTCAGGGCTCCCCAAGCTAGAGCCAAAAGAAAAATTATTTTCAACAGAAAATGAACCACGGACTGGCGCAGTAAGGGTGGGCTGAAAAGCCAGACGATTCTCATATGGAGAACATACAAGAGCTTGGGTGGATGAAACCCGCGTGATGCTTTCAACGGGGTGAAGTACACATGGAGTTTGTTGAATTTGTGTTTTGGTGCGAGTCCTCGAACGTGAATTGTAGGACATGGAGGGATGTCAACAGGACACGGTACGTTGTCCTATCTTGATAAAATTTCCCTGAGACAGAACTATATAACGCGTACAACTGCAGACACCACATTGAGCTTAGGCTCCGGTCATACAGAGGCACCTACGATCCCTACACATATTCAACACACATGAACTGAAACGTTTAGTTTTATTGACATAATTTATTATTAATAACCCGTCTTTACACCTATCACCGCAGTGTAACCGATGCGTTTTCAGTCGCAGAAAGACCCGTGCATTGAGGTTCACACACGTGTGTGATCTAGGGGCTCAGTCTGGTTGACGTCTCGCTTCAGTGTATTTGTCACAAATCGCGGTTTGTGAGGGATATCACGTCAGTGAGCTTCCGACGATGCATGGGCTCTCCTTCAGCCTCAAAGGAGACCAAATTAGGCTCAGACAACCCCACACACCAAAGCACACGCGTGCCGGATCCTGTAAGAGGAGGGTCAATTAGTATACAAATCCAAGTATAACGAAGAAGTCAGCTGGGCGCTGGAAAAACCTATATCAGTAGCTGAAAGGTTGATTAATCAAAAGACTGGAGGCAAGAACTCTTGGAGTTGATGTTCCAAAGTCCGTCAATCTGCTGCCGTCGGCTATCAACCCTCATATCTAGTCCACAGGACGGTCTAGGATGCGAAGCGTCGATAAGAATTCATTAAGACAATGAGTAAGAAATATTGAAAGGCTTCTAGATCACCGATAAAAAAAATCCAAATAACTGGTGAGAAATAAGCGGTTATTTGCATAAAGCACTCATATAATACCCACTGTAACGGTTATATTCGCGGAAAATTGCAGATATGTAGTGCGTATTCGGAGAATAAAATAAAGGAACTCACTCTCTGGAACCAGCAGATCGCAGAGCAAGCTGTACGTATCATCGAGCACAGGGTCCAACAAAAAGTAAAATTCCTGATTTGAGAAATGCTTGCCAGCCCTCAAAAATCATCACTCCCCACTCATAGCCGGCCAAATGTCGTTCGTTCGTTGTATTTCCTTGATCTTTCTGAAAAAAGTCTGTTTGTAATTCGACATCTTGAACCCAATCCGCATGCCGAAACAAACAGAGAATATTCCATTCACTTGGTTTCGCCATCCCGAACTCTTGAACGCCTTCCACGGATTATCTGCAATAGTTTAATTTACGACACTTTCCTAGCCGAAAATCTCAAATGCCATTCACAATGGTTAATGGGTTTCATTATTATGGGCCACCCATTGAGCGCACTTGAGTTAAGCACTTCTTGTTCCACAACTTCGAATATTTTTGCATTCACCACAAATTTTAATCGTTATTAATTGTTATTTGAGATTTTGCCTCGCTAATTCGGAGGTGTGAAAATCTAATCCTCTCATAAGCTTGCCAATAGTTATTACTGAGTTTAAGATATCAATGGAGATCCCATAATTGGATTCGTGGCAGATGCGAACGTTTACGAAGTGAATTGTCGGTTTATTTGCATTCGTAGGAAACTATGTTTCTTCGTACGGTTTTTATATCGTGTTCATTCCTCATATGCATATGCGCTCTGAGATAAAATATACACAGGGTAGTTGATGACAGGGTTTTGGACCAAAAAATCGTTTTCCACACGACATGATATGTATTCAGACGGTGAGCTGGCTACGTGAATTGATAATCATAAGCGTAATTTCAAATAGAAACCTCTCATACTAGCTGACAAGTGTGTACTTCTGCAGACAGAAGTCAGTCTTGGAAAGGAAAGCGGGGGCTGGCGGACAAATATAACTTCGAACACTTTTTTATATCCAGTAAGTCTAGTAGCTCATGTGGACCGCTCGCTCTCAAACTACGAAGACTCGGGTTCGATCCCGAGCTGAATCACGCAAAAACTTTTCTCTTTTTCAATTTTCTATTGCGCTCAAATCAACCAGGAAACCTATATGAGTCAACAAAATACATAACCTCAAAACATTCACCCTCACTACCACTCAAAACACCATAGAGCATTTTCACAGAGCCGAAGGCTGCTGAAAATTTCTCTCAACGTGGTTTATTGAGGTACTTTCCTCAAGAAATAGCTCAAATTTGTCGAACGAAAATATTATGCGTAAATTTCAATTGTTCTATTATGATATAATCACATATCTTTCTTATAATCGACTCGCAGGAAGGGGTATATAGCCTTATTTGTTTTGAAATAACTTATTTTCACAAAGGGTATCGCAAAACATCGCGAGGCGATCTCCTACTGCCTCTTCACGGGGGCGTACGGGGGTTTTCCCCATTTTATCCTTGAAATACAAAATGAAATGCAAATATATTTTGATGAATTTCGCCAAACGCGTTAAGTTTTAATCAAAATAACATCTTTGAGTTCAGCTATGGAATTTTGTTTAGTTATGGTTTTTAACTGTAGAAATTGTGTAATGTTTTTTCCAGAAGTCTAGGTCTGTAAAGTTGTAGGAAAATTGTTCAAATTTTAATGACAGGTTGCAGTTCTGGCGATTTCGTTTCAATATTATTTACGGTTTGAGGAACCTGTTCATGATTTGCCATAAGCAGAATGATGGGTAACTATATAAAAAATAATAATATCGCAAGAAGTTGTTGGAGCGGTAAAACTTTTTTTGGCAGTTTTGGCAAATTCTCTTTGTATTATTCAAACTTCCAATGAATTAATTATCAATTGGGAGTGGACAAAACGGAGGATGAGTATCAATAACAGAGGAATATTAATGAATACATTAATTAGAATCTTGTGTTAACTCGTTTTCATTTATACAGGGTAAAAATAGGATTTTTATTGGATAACATCAATAATCTGACTGATCTTCTTTCTCGTCGGTGGTATGAGTATCTGTTTCGTCATCTGAAACATAGATTAACATGTTTTATAAAAACGAAAGTTGAATACTATTTGAGGTATTGCAGGGTGTTCGACAAAAAAAATAGTCTACGTCTTTGCTAACGTTTCGCGAGTGTATTTCTCTGCTTAACAATTGACATGCAAGTGTGATTGAAACAATCAGGTGTGAAACATTTTTTTGTTTTATCGATGTTTCACACCTGATTGTTTTAATCACACTTGAATGCCAATTGTTAAGCAGAACTTTCCTTTTATAAACCATTTCATAAATTAAGTTATCATTTTTAACAATAGATCCATTGACATACGTTCAACGACGACTTGCAACAATGCATAAACAAAACCTCAATGAAGTACTTTGTACGATTGATTACGCCTAAGGTAGGTTGACTTCCTTCATGTAAGGAACTATATTTGCTTTGTTCCAATTTAGTCGTGAACTAACAATATTTCTTTTATTTATATTATAGCTCTGAAGAAGCAAGAAATATTCTCGCGAAACGTTAGCGATGACGTAGAATAGTTTTTTTGTCAAACACCCTGCAATACCTTGAATATTACTAATTTGGACGCAATCATAGGAATGAAAGTTGCAAACTTTACCTTCCGATTCTTCGTTATTTATATTAGTATAACATCTTCAACTGTTGACGGTAATTGTGGGCCATCAAACCATTTGAATTCGTCCAGCCACAATCAGAAGGTTCGAGATCCGTTGAAACTGCTAAATGAGCATTTGTCCAGAAATTTGCGATGTATCTCGCCCTTTCAGATTTCTGCAGTAGTTCTGATTGACAAGGTGGGCGAACTTGATGCGTCGAAATTTTCGAAAAATGTTTCATTTAAATTTTTTATTTGATAATTCCTCAAAAACATCTCGAATTGAGTACTATTGACATAATTTTTTTTTCGATGTGATTCCTTATAGGTGGCTGGTATATACTTCACAATGCATTTCATTCTTTATCTCAAGGATAAAATGGGAAAACCCCCCGTACGCCCCCGTGAAGAGGCACCTCGCGATGTTTGCGATACCCTACGTAAAAATAAATTATTTCAAGTCAAATAAAGTTATATATCCCTTTCTGCGATTTGCTTATGAGAAAAATCGTCAATTTGATCATAATAGAATACCTAATTGAAATTTACGCATGATACTTTCGTTCGACAAATTTGAGCTATTTCCTGGGAAAAGTACGTTGAGAAAACAGGTTCAGAGAAATTCTCAGCAACATTCGGACGCTGCGGAGCAAGTCCTGCTCTTGTGAAAATGCTGTTTTGTATTTTTAGGGTTTGTGAGGGTGAATGTTCTGGGGTAATATGTTTTGGTGACTTATAGAAGTTTTGTGGTTGATTTGAGTGTAATAGAAAATTGAAAAAAAAGACATTATGCGGGACCCAGTTCGGGATTGAACCTGGGTCATTGTAGTTCAAAATCGAGCGTTCATCCATATGAGCTATCAGACTCACTTGAGTTAATAAAGTGTATGAAGTTATCAGAGCGCCGGGCGGCGCTCTAGAAGAATCTTTTACCGTCCGCTCCCGCTTCCCACCACAGGACTGATTTCGTCCTGCAGAGGTACACACTCGTCAGCTCTTACAATATTTATATTTTATAAACGAATGCCATGATATATTGGCACACAAAAAATAGAATATGATGTAATGTCAGTTGTAATATCATAAGAGAGTGGGAATAAAGTGAAAAAAATTCGATAGATTTTCGAAAACTTGTTGCCAGGCAATAGACACGAGAGCCCAATGAGCACGAGTGGCTATTGCCAAATGGCAACAAGTTCGAGAATGAAATCTGGAGAATTATTTTCTACTTCATCGAATTCTCGGGTGGTATTCTAAAGATTATTTTTTGATGTTATGATCATAAACACATTTCCTCGCACAACGAACTTGTTTTGATTCATTTCTCACTTTTCAGGCGAATTGATGACAGACGTCAAATTAAAAATATACGTTGTCAGACAATAAAAACAGAATACCTCAAATTATTCCCGCGGCAATTTTCTAGGTAGAATATTTCAACTATAATATTGTTTCAATTGGCCAAAACTTTCATGAATGATTTGAATTGAAAGTTTCCATTGGTTTCTAGAATTGTCGAAAAATAATCGTATATAATATTTAATCACAAACAAGCAGTTTTCACCTCTGTGGCATTATATTTATTAACAAACCTAATGTATGTCATGTTTGTCCTCATATACTGAATGAATAACATCCATTCAAATATTATTGTAAAGGAGGTACTGAGTGTAAACAAAACGACTTCAAAAATATGCAGGTGACCATTTCGAATCATAAATTCTATATTACTTTCCACTCACTTTGTCGAAAATTTTAAAAAGGATGTGTTCAAATAACGCCTACTTTGATTTCATAGCACCCAATCAAATCTTAAACTGATATTCCTATTCATTACAAAATGATGGACTGTTTCCACATACCGTGGTTACCCTGGTTACGTGCAACGGAAATCGTTTACATACCTTTGAGCTTGTTATTGTTCGCATTTTATGCTCCAGATCATTCTGAAACGGCAGAAAACTCAACTGTGCATTAACCGCCACAAACCCCATAAGAAATACATTGAAGTATGTGGTAGAAGCACCCACCCATTTATTCATGGAAGTAGATCTAGTTCAGATATCCATGAAATAACTCAAATGGAGGTTTAAGATAATACCGTAATAGCATTCTGATTCGTTTGAAAATATGTAATGGATGTGCATAAAATGTATTATCATCAATTCATAGAATTGAAAACCAGAGAGTTTTTTTAATTGAACAAAGCACGTAATGTTGAAATAATGAGTAATATGAATTCAACTTCGAATACTAAAGGTAGTTGAGTCTAGATTCTCCCAATGGTCTTCGTTTCCAAGATACAGTTTGTTAAAGTTTTATTTTTATTTTCGTTTTTTTTCAAATAACTTTCGAAATACTGACCTTAATTAGACAAAAATTGATATTGAGAAGTTTTTGAAGGTGACAAATTTCATTTGACAAATTTCATATCACAGATTTAATTTCACAAACTTCATTTCACAAATTTAATTTCACAAATTTCATTTCAAAAATTTCATTTGACAAATTTCATTCCACAAATTTCAGTTAACAAATTTAATTTCACAAATTTAATTTCACAAATTTCATTTCACAAATTCATTTCACAAATTTAATTTCACAAATTTCATTTCACAAATTTCATTTACAAATTTCATTTCACAAATTTCAGTTCACAAACTTCATTTCACAAATTTCATTTCACAAATTTCCTTTCACAATTTCACAAATTTCATTTCACAAATTTCATTTCGCAAATTTCATTTCACAAATTTCATTTCACAAATTTCATTTCACAAATTTCATTTGACAAATTTCATTCGACAAATTTCATTTGACAAATTTTATTTCACAAATTTCATTTCACAAATTTCATTTCACAAATTTCATTCCACAAATTTCATTTGACAAATCTCGTACCTGATGTTATCATTGCTCTTACTCGTGGGGGGCGCTACCTACACGTCCTTTTCTTTTTTGAAGATTTATAAGTTTTTTGAGAGTACTTCTAGCACATTTTTCAGTAAAAAAATCAATTACCCTATCATATCTACGTAAAAAAGCTACCCTAGTTACCAAGTTGCTATAAGCAACCGTTTTCTAGATATTTGAACTTGAAAATTTCAAGTCGATTATTACGAAACCAAAAAGGAGGAGGTTCTCTAGTCGACGCGTATATTTTTTTGTATGTATGATCACACATAACTTTTCACTCAGACGTCCGATTCCGATCATTCTTTCCTCAGTGGATAGGGTGTACTTCAAAGTTGGTCCCATGTGAATTTCAGAAATGAAATTCAGCCCTGAGGGTAGCAAAATGAAGGATATTGATCACTCACCTTCTGAATTCTGGTCAGTTAACCGATTCTATCAGGCATAACTTTGTACTGGGATCTTCGATCTGAATGATTATTTTTTTATCAGATAGAGTATACCTCATAGTTGATCATATTCCAATTTGAAATAGAATGATCCACCCCTATGGGTAGTAAAATAGAGGATGATTGATTTTTCACTTGTGAACAGTGGCACACATATGTAGTTGACATTGACAGATCCTCCTACATCCGTCACAATAATAATTACATTCTATGAAAGGATGGAATTATATACAAAGTGATGGAATCAACTAACAAGAACTTTCAAAAATAATTTATATTATATAACAATAAATAGTTAAAGTATATAATCATATTATTTAACAGTCAATATTTGAAGTAAGCTAGGTAAGAAAGTATTTTGGAAGTGATCAAAAATTAAGTAGGTAGTAATTAGTAGATTTCAGCCAACATACCACGCATATCTTTCAATAGAGTAGTCCGATTTCGATGATTTTTTTTTCAATGGATAGGGTGTACTTCAAAGTTGGTCCCATCTCAAATTGAAAAAAAATGCCATCCCTGAGGGTAGCAAAATGGAGGATATCGATCGTTCACCCTCTGGATTTTGGCCCATTAACGATCGTTTACCCTCTGAATTTTAGTCCATTAACCGTTTCTATCAGGCATAACTTTGTACTGGGTTATCCAATTTGGATGATTCTTTTTTAGCCACATAAAATTGAAAAATTATTACTTTTTAACAAAAAATTGAACCGACGAAATACGGAACTGAAAAGTAAAAAATAAAATAAACCTCCTTAGTCTCAATAACTAAGATCCTGAACTAATGTAAGTAACTAATTTTGAGTCAGCGCCAAACAAACAAGCAAAAGATTTAGGTGAGGCGTAAAATGATGGTATCGAGTGGCGCGGTGACATTCTGATAATTTTTTTGAAGTAATTTAATGATCTTCGTTGATTGTTCGTTTGGCGCCGACTCAAAATTAGTTACTCACATCAGTTTAGGAGCTTAGTTATTGAGACTGAGAAGGTTTATTTTATTTTTTACTTCTCAGTTCCGTATTTTGTCGGTTAAATTTTTTGTTAAAAAGTTATTATTTGATAATCGATGCGTGTTGAAGTAATTATATACCATTATTTTGCATTTTTCACAAGAATGCTTAGGAAATGGATTCGACGTTTGAGTAAGTAGTTTTGGTAATTACATATTATGTGACAGTTAAACGTTCTGTTGTTTTGTTGAGGTTTCTGTAAGTTTTGAAATGCATTTCGTTTATGGCCTTGCAGATGGCAATGCGCGCGAAGCAAGACGTATTTACCAGGAGCGATTTTTTAATCGAGTACTGCCTTCAGCTCCAACATTCACCAGTCTCCACGTTTGGCAGAAACAGGTAGCTTCAATAGGGCAGCTGATATTATTGGAAGACCACGAGCAGTTCGAACCCCAGAATTGGAAGAAGCTGTTTTGAACGCTCTCGAGGAGAATCCAGAAACAAGTACAAGAATCATTGCTGAAGCTCTCAATTCTACTCATTCCACAGTTTGGAGAATTATCCACGATCAACAATTTTATCCATACCATGTTCGAAAGGTACAAGCTCTTTCGCCACGAGACTTTCCCCAAAGCATTACTATGTGTCAGTGGTTTTTGAGAAAATTGGCTGGAAATACTCAATTTTTAAGATATGTACTCTTCACGGACGAGGCAAATTTCTCCCAAAATGCTATCACAAACTTCCATAACAACCATGTTTGGGCTCTGGAAAATCTGCACGCAGTTAGTGAAAGACATTATCAGTATCAATTTTCTGTGAATGTATGGGCGGCAATAATTGATAATTACTTGATAGGTCCTTTCTTTCTTCCGTTCCGACTGAATGGCGCAACTCTCAGAGACTCTTTAGGAGATGAATTGCCGAGTCTTCTTCAGAATGTACTATTAGAAATTCGTATCCGCATGTGGTTTATGCAAGATGGGGCTCCCGCCCATTTTAGCATTGTAGCCAGAGAATTCCTCAACTTAACACTGTCTAGCCAAATCGATGGATCGGTAGTGGTGTAGAAGAACCTAACCAGGCGTGGGCACCAAGGTCTCCAGATCTAAACTCGCTAGATATGTATTTTTGGGGACATTTGAAGTCACTGATTCATAAACCTCCAGTAGCGAACCAGGAACCACCGAATAGTAGACACCTGTGAAACAATAACAAACACACCAATAATATTTGAGCGGGTAGGAGATTCAATGACTAGAAGACTGAATGCCTGTATCTTCGCTGAAGGTGGACACTTTGCACAATTCATTTGAATACGATTTGGTTTCCTTTATTTTATTCTACATATTCAAATTTTATTAAAACAAATACAGATTTTGCATCATTGAAATAACTATTTTGAACGAGTAAAAATAAATAGAATAGATGACGCCCCCTACAAAAAACGAAAACTATTCATTTCCTAGGCATTCTTGTGAAAAATGCAAAATAATGGTTATAACTTCAACACGCATCGATTATCAAATAATCGACTTGAAATTTTCAAGTCCAAATATCTAGAAAACGGTTGCTTATAGCGACTTGTAACAAACGCAGCTCTTTCACGTAGATATGATGGAGGAATTGATTTTCCACTTAAAAATGTGCTAGAAGTACGCTAAAAAAAGTAATGAATCTTCAAAAGAGAGAAAGACGTGTAGGTGGCGCCCCCTACGAGCAAGAGCAATAATAATAGCAGCTTCGAATTAGAAACCTCAAAAAACCTCTTAATACCAATTTTCATGTAATTAAGGTCAGTTTCGAAAGTTATTCAAAAAAAACGAAAATAAAAACAAAACGTGGAAACGAAGCATTTCCGGACATATATTTATTTGGACAATTCATATTAGAATATTATGAGGAATCACCGCCTGAAGTTTGTCAAAGTACTTCTGAATCACCCTTTATACAGAATCAAAGGGTTTGGTCTCTTTGAGCAGTCGCACTAAGACTCAATTGTCTGGGAGCTGAAGCACTTCGGGTTGTTTGTGGAGCCTCTCCTAGAGACTCTTCGCCAATCTTGATTTCTTCTTCAACTGTCATCACCTGAAAATTTCGATGGAGATCTGTATTACGGACATAACAAAGAGCACTGACAATTTTCCTTAGAACCCGATTGTGGAATAATAGTCCCTTTTTTGGTACATAGCTGAAGCCCGTAAATCCATACTGGCTTCAGGACTTGCTGGTAGACCAGTACTTTTTCGATAGAGATCTGAAAATTCCTTTCTATCAACCAATTCCATATTTTTGTATATGATCCCCATTCATTTTTCACATGTAAGATAATGGTAAGGAGTAGCTGGCGTTGAGAAAAATAACCCAACAGTTTATATTATTTGCAACGCAATAACATTTTTAGTGAACTGTTCATGCATCAATTATCCATAATAATAATGATGATGATCTTTATTTTCCTTTTTGACAAAGTTATAATTTTTTTTCATAGAAATCTTCAAAAAAGAGATCGAGGATTGAAAAAACCTGAGAAAGAGAATGAAAACTACCTACTTATACACATAAATTATTCAAAACTGTAATAACAGTACTCAACAAGATATTCCTTAAGTTATCGTTCGAAGATATTAACAGTTTGGATTTTTTTAACGACCTCCCTGAACATATTAGAGTTCATATAACTATGTATGCTGACGACACTACGATAACAATCGCTAGCAATGATATTGAAGTATTGGAAGCGGAAGTTTTAAAAGTTGTTGATGAATTTGGATCCAGGTGCCAACGTAATTCATTAGTACCCAATGTAGATAAAACGATGATAGTGAATGTCTGTCTTAGACGCCCAATTTCCAATCCGATAAAGAGTGATGTAGATATCAATTTATCTGAGAAAGTGAAGTTTTAGGGATCGCAAATAGATAGTCAGCTCACCCGGGATGATCACATAGTCTTAACTTAACTCAATAGTTCTTACTTTGCAGTCTCTCAAATGAAGTATTGTCTTGACACAACTGGCTTGTTGACCATATATTATGCCTTAGCATACTCACACATATCTCAAAACATTATCTGTTGGGGTGGAGCTACAAATTTCCCAAGAGTTTCTGTAATTCAAAAGAAAATCATAAGATTGATTTTGAAAGTTGGATATTTGGATAGCTTCGAACTAATTATGATTCAGAATCAAATCCTAAGCGCTCCCTGTATAAATATTCTTAAGTGCCTGATGTACGCAAGAGAAAATCTGGAATACCTACCCACTCTCTCAACTGCACATGAACACAATACACGCAACAGCAATACTTTATTGGTACCTACACATCAAACACTAGCATATGAGAGATCACCACATTATAATGCAATAAAATCATGTAATAAACTCCCACTGAAAATTAAGCAAATGACTGGTAAACTTAAATTCAAAGCCGATGTGAAAGAACTTCCTTGAATAAATGTTTTTGTAGCATACATGAATACTTGGATGATAACCAGCTATCTGTATATTAGGTTTGAATAGAGCCTTCCTGTTCGTAAATGTTTAACTCCATCTATTGCTATCCCTATTTATGTTTTTTTAATTTATATGTTTTTTGTATATTACTCATTTGTGTCGCCATAATATTAATATTATCTATTCATTTATGACAATCACTTTATGACGTGCCATATGTAATACCTGAACCAGAATGGTTAATAAGTTTCTATTCTATTCTATTCTATGATATCTGGAGCAAATTATGAACACACGGAGCCATCTGATCAGGCGATTCAAAAGCTAGCTTGGTTTTTCCAAAAGGTACAAATACATTGTTTTTTTGTCTTGTATCAATATTATGCGTACTTTTATTTAGTACAAACAATTTATTCCCATTCTCAAAAACAGATAAACACAAGTCAAAAATTAAAAGACTAGAAATGGTTGAAATTTTTAAAATTTCAAAAGTAATTCTACTAGAATCACGAAAACTCATGCATAATGAGTTTCATGAGTTTTCTTTGTGGAGCAAGAGGAAAGACCCCAGAAACACACTCCATATTTCAGTCTGGAATCCAACTGGGCCTAGTACAGCTTCAGCAGCTGATCAAAATTTGAAACTTGCCTTAAATTTCTGAACTGATATGAAATAGAGGTAATTTTTTTGATTAGGGACTCACAGTGATTCTTCCAATTGAATGTTCATCAATGTGAAGGCCTAAGAATTTTAAGCTCTCACATTCTGTAGTTATAGTGTCGGAATTTTCATTTGCTCTTAAACTTATGATATCGCATTTTCATTGCCGATGATGAAGCCTCATTGCATCTGTTTTCTTCACATGCAAAAATAAATTGTTTGCAGAAAATCATTATTTATACTATAAAAAACTTGGTTACATTTTTCTTCCAAATCTGAATTTGATCTGTCAGATGTTATAATTCACGTATTATCTACGTACATTGTTATACATGTTCAAGGCATAGAATATTCCAAATAATTAATGTACAATACGAACAAAATGGGTCCCAATATCGACCCTTGAGGTACTCCTAATTCGGAGAGGGCCATGTTGGAAGTTGCATTGTTGATAGCGATGTATTGTTTTCTATAAGGAAGATAGTCTGTTATCCATGATAACGGTATACCCGGTAGGCCATAACGGGATAGTATACCTAAGAGAAAGGTTATGATCAACACAGTCGAATGCCCTGCTGAGATCGCAGAATGTCCCAACAGGGCCCTCGCCTGCTTCAATATAGTTCACAATTTCTCTATGATATGAATGTATAGGTGTAGTAATGTATTTTTCATTCAGAAATTCATGTTGCTTTTTTGTGAATACTTTATGATCATCAGAAAAAGATGGAAGTCTATTTAGAAAAGCATATACTAGCTCTTTAAAATCATTATTCAAACTATCATAACAGTCAATATTGAAATCGCCACAAACCAGCATATTCTATTCTGGTCTGGAAGTGACACTAAGAACATCATCCACTTAAAAAAAAATACATTAACATCTGAAGATGGAGACTGTAGAAACATAAAATGATTGTTGGACCTACGTCTGATTCACATGTGATACCACAGATTTCGAATTCTTGTTCAGAACAATATCTATTTAAATTCAAAGACTCAAATCTGATTTTTATTTTAGAATTGCTACACCCCCACCTTTTTTTTTCCGGCAGAAGTTGCTTTGTGAAAATCATTATAATAGAACGAGTTTACTGAGTCGTCCCTACACCAAACAAAATACACTTACAATCAAATCTGGCGATATCTGTGTAAATATCACCAACTTCATTCTGATTTAGTAGACAATGAACATTCAGTAAAAGCACTTGAGGATTGAATATCACGTTTCTTCCGTCTTTTTGTACCTCTCCTCTGAAAAACGATTTATACATGATCCAAACGGCCATATTTTGGAGTTCATGACATTTTTGAAATTGTCTTCGAAGATTTTGACTTTTAACGATGAATAAATTCCTGAAACCCTGGATCTTATGGATATTCCCAGGATAAATGATAAATGATTATTCAGCATACTCCTCAGCGATTTATCAGTTGTATCTGTCGGTACCCTGCTCACATGTAAAGTAACAAATTCAGGGACACCTTTTGCAGAAGCATTTCCTCTATTATTTCCACATACCATATTACGTTTTCTATAGGTGATGTTTTTTTTTAAACCTGCTTTCAGTTATTTCCCCTATCACACACTGTATATCATTGCTGCTTCCGCCTTCCTGAAGATCAGAATTATTTGTTTGAACATCGCTATTGATATTTATGATTTCGTTCGAATTCATTTTTGTTTCTTCCTGTAGGATTCCTAGTGAAAAATTGGCTTTTTTATTATTTTAAGAGTTTATTTTTTACTGTTCCAGCTTATCGATTGTTCCACTACTTTTTTGTTAGTAGAATCGTGAATATTAGGGACTATCCTTTATACACAATAACTTTTTGTTGGTAAGAGTATTGGAGATTCGTTTGAGAGCGAGTTCATTTTAAACGAATTCATTTCACTCAGTAATACTATATGTTTTTGCAATAAATCTACCTTGCCTCTCAATTCATAAATTGAAATGTCTTTTAGCTTCAGCATATCGGGTGACACAGGATAACGGGCTACCCTGTAACTTCCGCATTCGTGAACGGATTTTTCTGAAATCTGGTACAGTTATATAAGCAACCATTTCGGACTTGCTCACATTACAATCGCATATGGCGGACTTCCGGTTTTTCTGGAAATGCCAGCAACTTTGTTTTTTCAGATGAAACACGCTGTTTATTTTTACATATTCATGTTCAACAGGTCAAAAAAAGTTCAAACCTCATGTTGAATGTAATTTTTTTGAAACCATTGAGATTAAAATTATTTTTTTATTTTACCTCGTGGATAAATGAGATTTCGTCAAGGCTATTCACAATGACCCGCACATAACAAAGAAACTTAATTTTTTCTGAAAACTTATTTTTTGTGTCATTTACTGGTTAATCAATTCAGTCACATCACAGTTTGATGAAAAATTCTTTTTTTTCAAATGGAACCCCTATGTGCCACCTACCTGTCTCTCTGGAACATACTTTGAGGAAAAAACTTACATATCATTTTAGTATTTCGGAGCAGTAACAAACTTTTATACATCAAAAAAATCTGACATTGCATTGGTATTCCAATTCCCGCGTCGAAGCGGTTGGATCAAATTCAACATAAGCTAAAACATTAATTTCTGTCTTCTCACTTACGATCCTTTTCTCCATTGTTGGGTTCTTTTCGGAATCTTCTCTCCACCTTTCTGAAAAAAGTTCTTTGTGGGTGTTCTCTGTGTGGGTATCGTTCAGCGTATAACTGACAAGCGGCGACACTATTTTCAAGACATCATCCGTAAATTAATAACATATCAACCTGTTCACTTCTTGTGAACCTATAATTTTGATTTTCCTTTTCTACTAATTATCGGAAGTTAACTAATTTTCGAGAGTTGAGATGAAAGATGACAGCGAAACACAATTAGTTGACAATATTCAGGAATGTTGTTTTCCACAGCTTACTATGTTGAAAAATTATTCGAACTGCAAGGAAACTGATGAACTAGTTGTAGGTTTTTGAATGTATACAATTTGTTACTGCACCAAAATACAAAAATGAGAAGTCATTCTTTTCCTGAATGTATATTCTAGAGAGGCATGTTCTGACCTGTTGAACTTGAATATGTAAAAATATACAGGGTGTTCCATTTGAAAACACAAAGTTGCTGGCATTTTCAGAAAAACCGGAAATCCGCCAGATTGGATTGTAATGTGATCAAATCTGAAATGGTTGCTTATATAACTGTACTAAATTTCAGAAAAATCCGTTCACGAATGCAGAAGTTACAGGGGTGGCCCGAAATCCTGTGTCACCCGGTACGACCGACACTGTTGACATCTATCTTTTTTACAAGCTAGTGATTTCATCAGAAGCACCAGGAGAAGGAATGTCATTGTCACTATCCAGCTCCTCACATCACATCACAACAAATGATTCGTTTATTATCGATGAAAGCTATGTTTTTCCAAAGCTTGACACAGCTATTATAGGTGATGGTATTTCGAAGACTTTTTGGCCAGTTAGGGCAACACTTTTACATTTTTTACAGGATTTATTCGGTGCAATTTCATCGCCCGTCTTACTACCTGCTGCCGCCATCACAAACCCACAAATCTATCTATTGCATGCGCCCCACGTTTTCCGTTTCAAAAAAGTATTATCATAGCTATTAAAAATTCACAATCACAAATCTTCAAGATACTCGGTGGGATTAATAAAAATAAGTATTTGCTTTTACTTATGACTTCGTAAGGAAATCCTAATAGGTATCTGTATTAATAAAAATTACAAATATTTTCAAGTAAAAGGTTTTGCTAATGATCGAGGAGGTTTTGCTTATAGGCTCATAAATAAAAATTATCTTTCACATGACAGTAGAAGCAAATCCTTACGGAAATATAAGTTGACCTTTTTAGTTACTTCTGGACGAAGTGTGTTTGTAGTTCCAAGAAAACGAAAAATTTACAAGAACACTTCGTGAGAATATTCAGATTTACACCAGAGAATGTTGAATGGCTTTCGGAGTATTTTTTAGGAGAAATGGGAGAAACACGTGGAGGAGCGTTGAATGCCCATACAAAAATAAAAATATTTCTGAGGTACATGGCAGATCCAGGTAATTTCATTTGAATCATATCATTTTGAGGGATAATTATGAATTGATCAAAATTAAAGTATGTGTATGCCAAATCTCGACATTTTTGTTCCTCAATTCATGCACTCACTATTCCAGACATTTACGCCCTATACTCATATTTCAGGATTTCAAATTGGGGTAGCTGAAGATATAAGTGTCTGTCAAGCAACAGTATCAAATGCTGTTTGATACGTTGGCTCCAAAATTGTGGAAAAAGCTGATGTCCGGGTCAAACTTCCCTCAAGTATTAATGCAATAAATACTGCGAAACACTTATGGATACAAAAATATAAATTTCCCACTGCTATTGGAGCTCTAGATTGTACTCACATAAGAATAAAAAAACAACGTGCACATCAACATGGTGATGAATACATATGTCGTAAACAATTACCAAGCATTAACGTTCAAGCGACATGAAATGCAGATGAGTTGTTCACCAGCGTAAGTGCGGAATGGCCAGGATCAGTACAAGATAGTAGAATTTGGAAACGTAGCAGTGTATGACGAACGCTTCGAGATTTCAATCAGGCTTTTCTGATAGCAGATCAGGGATATGGCATTGAGAAATGTTTTATGACACCTTATTATAACCCAGTCACACCACAAGAAAGGGCCTTCAATTATTTGCTGGAGCGGGAAAGAGTTATAATAGAAAGATGTTTTGGACAATCGAAGCAGCGTTTTCCGATATTACAAGGTACTGTAAGAGTGCCTCTCAACTTTGTTTCGACACTTATAGTGGCTTGTGTCATTCTACACAATATTGCAAAATATTTGAAGGATGAATTGGTATTTGGCGAAGAAGATCACCCCGATGAAAGCGAAAAAAATATATTTAATGTTCACAATGAAGTTTCCAGTAATGCAATGAGAATTGCAGGCCAACAAAAACAGCAACAATTGGCTGAAATTATTCATAATCTGGGATAATGAGAAATGAATTTGTTATTGATTAGCACCCTGAGCTCAACCAACACCCCAGTGTGATACATCCCTTGTATAAATCAATTCTAAAACTATACCCCTTTACTTGCTTATGTCGTTATGTTCAATTAGTATATTGGATTTGATTTAGTTTAATATTTTCCTTGACTAAGTAACACAACTGAAATAATATTTATTTAAATTCAAAGAAACAACACATTCTCAATAATAATTCAAAGGGCAAAATAGTCTATTCGCTGTATTCCACTACCATCAGATGTTTTTCATTTCTCCATTTTCTTTCTCAGTAGTAATTCTTTCTTCATTCGAATAACTTTTAGTTGCACTTCCGACTTAGATAAAAAAAAAAATCTCAGATGTCTCATGCAAATCCATTTTTTCTTCCTCTGGGGAACCAGAACAGGAGGAATTTTTATTGGTGGGTGTTCTATATTTTCTGTTACATCCTTACTCACACCCACTTCAACATTTCCAGGAACTTTGGAGGAAACAGGATTTTCATCGCTGCCACTTTGCATTATATTATATATTACGGACTCGGCCGCACTCAATTTGATTTTTTTGTTGCCTGTTGCTTTCCGATCTGTTTTCTTATTGTAATTAGTTTTCAAATTATTGAATTTCTTAAATATTTTTTTACTGTCCATCATAGTGCCATATTTATTTTGTATGTCAATCTTCATTTGTTAGAGATATTCTTCCTTTTTGGTTTTCCCTGACGGTATTTGGATTTTATTCAGTATGATCGGGTGGTCCTTTACAAAATTATCAATGAACATCAGTTCATTATCATCCCTTCCTTCTTGGGAACTGGCGGAGGAACTTTCATCTGAACTAGACATAACGACTTCACAAGAACTATATGTGCTCACATGTATACGAACCGTGGCAGAATGAGGTAGAAATATTGTCTCCTAAAAACGCTACATACGTCTCATAAATAACTGCCTTTTTTAGCACATTCTCTTTCTTCATGATTACCATTGGATATTTCTATTTTTGTTGATAGGAGATAGACAAGAACATAAGCAATTGCTTATAAGTAAAAGCATTTGGTTATTAATACAAAATAAGGATTTGCTTTTCCTTATTACTTTTGCTAATGAGGATTTTCTTATAAGCATTCCCTTATTTTTATTAATCGCACTGATTATGTATGTGGTAAGGAATATGTATTGGGCTATAAATCTATATGGGGCTGGGAGAAATTGTTTTATACTTTTCAGTCCGTTTTAGAAATGTGGTAATTTTTTTATCTAAATATAAATTTTTTGCTTTTTAGTCTTGTGTGTGTGAAATTTTGCAATCGATTCAAAACATCTTGATGAGATCAAGATAGAGACATGTGGCAAATTTCAGGTTTATTTCAGTTAGTTTAGAATCGATTGCTCCTCACTATTATCATGATTATTATTATCAGAGACAAACAAACCCACAGACTTCTAGTCCTGAGCTCCATTTGAAGTTTCAAGTATCTAGTTCATCGGGAAGTCAGTTTGGAAACGAACGAACGGACAGACAAGAAAGCGAGTTATTATCGCATAATCATTCAGTTCCGAGCTATGTTTGAAGTTTCAAGTCTCTAATTCATCGGGAAGTTGGTTTGGAATCGATTACTCCTTACTCATATTATTATTACAGACAACAAACAATAAACAGACAGACGAGAAAGCGAGTGATTATTGCCTTGTCATCCAGTTCTAAGCTATGTTTGAAGTTTAAAGTTCTCAGCTCATCGGGAAAATGGTTCAAAATTGATTGCTTCTTAATATTATTATTATTACATACAAACGGTTAATTTTTACTATAATTTCGTTGTTATATTGAGTGAATATTTGGAAGGCAGTTGAATTTGGTGCACATTCACTCATCGATCAGTCTGTTATGGAGAGTTTTTGTGATCCAAACCTCACTCTTTGTGGTCCGTAAGAAAACGAACAAACATACAGACAAGGTGGCAAACTCGATGCGTCGCAATTTCCGATTTTTTTTCAAACAGTTCATTTACATTTCTTATTCAATAATTCCTCAAAAACATCTCGAATTCAGTACTATTTACAGGTTGTTGTTTTTCTCAATGTGATCTCTTCTGGGTGGCTCGTATATACTTCTAATACTTGGAAATTTACAATGCATTTCATTCTGAATTTCAAACATAAAATTGGGAAATCCCCCGTACGCTCCAGAGAAGAGGCAGTAGGAGGTCGCTTCGCGATGTTTTGCGATACCCTGTGTGAAAATAAATTATTTCAAGTCAAATAAAGTTATATATATAATCGATGAAAGAAAATTGTATTTCGTCCATAAAATAATTTATTAATTGTAGCAAAGCGCTTTCGACCGTTAGGTCATCATCTCAGTGCGTACTCGTCAGGTGTACAAGAAGCCAAAAAGACCATAAACATCTCATGATCAATGAAAATTGTATAGGTTTACATAACATACATGTTAAAATAAGTATTCTAGGCCAGGATGATACTAGAATACTTATTTTAACATGTATGTTATGTAAACCTATACAATTTTCATTGATCATGAGATGTTTGTTGTCTTTTTGGCTTCTTGTTCACCTGACGAGTACGCACTGATGATGACCTAACGGTCGAAAGCGCTTTGCTACAATTAATAAATTATTTTATGCACGAAATACAATTTTCTTTTATCGATTATATCGATACGTGCACACAGTCACACTTTTCAAAGTTATATATCTCTTTCTACGATTTGCTTTTGAGAAAGATCCGTAATTGGATCATAATAAAACAATTGAAATGTACGCATAATACTTTCGTTCGGCAAGTTTGAGCTATTTCCTGGGTACGTAAAAAACCAGGTTCAGAAAAATTCAAGTCATGCTCTGCTAAAATGCTGTTTTGGGTTTTGAGGGGTTGTGAAGGGTTGTGAGGGTGAATGTTCTGAGGTAATATGTGGTTAATGAAGAGAGTAAAAGAAAATTGAAAAAAAGGTATAGGAATGTGATACATCATTTGAAAGGAACTTCAATTGTCTTTCAGGATATTTGATAATATACAGGGTGTTCAATTTAAAAAAAAAGTATTTTTCACCATTTTTGTATCTATCGGAAAATTCACAAATTTTGAACGACTTTGTATATTGAAGAACGAATTTCCTTGAACATCGGTAGACTACACCCAAAATTTCAGCTTTGTTCGAGTCCAAATACCGCAGTAATAAACATTCAATCGAAGCTATGTTTTGCACAAAAAAAATAAGGAAATCAATGAATTTCTTGAGCTTGAGATAGGTATATAAAAGTATCAAACAAAAATGATTGTTAATCAATGGCAAAGCAAAAATTGCAATAATATACAAGGTGTCTTAATGAAAAAATCAAAGTTGTTGCTACTTTTCAATATAAGCGGCCACGCCGCAGTGCTGAGAATATTTTAGATCGATAGAGCAGAACTAATTACCCAAGAAACCAAATTTTCAAAATTATTCTGTGTCCCGTTATCCAGAAACGTCTAATGAATCATCGGATGTGGGACACCCTATATATTCAGATAGATCTAACCAGGAGTCAAGGAATAGAAATGATCTGCTGCCGTTTTTGTGTGTTTAGTCCTGATGACGGTGAACTTATCTTTTCAATTCATGAGTTGAAAACGTTGGAACCCCACTTACTTTTCCGCTGCAAGTGGATATCAATAACTATATTCAACCCTCCTAATAACCATTCCGAATGAGTATGTATTCATCATGATTCAATATTTCCATCGAATGTTTGATGGTTTTGTCATATAATGTTTATTCATTTCAATATCAGTTGTATTTCTAGAGGATTTTTTTTTGATTGAAGATATTGTAATTAATAATCAATGAAAATATGATACGTCCAAAACAGGGGTTGGAAATGATTAAATTCCATTTCGTGATGTTGTTTCGATAATATCGGACTATAGTGAAAACCTAACAATTTTTTATTATCAATGCAAAACAATTGCATGGTGTGTCTTCTCGAAATATATATATATATATATATATATATATATATATATATATATATATATATATATATATATATATACCGTGTGACATAGACTTGTGGTACACCCTCCTTTTCTCCTTTGTTTCTCTAGCTATATTTCTGAAATTTGGAACATTGAATATGCTCACTGGATGGCACTTTTTGACATATTTTCAATAAACAACTTCTTATTTTTCCGGAAATGACATCAACTTTCGATTTTTAAATAGAACAGCCCTTATATCATTACATTTTTGAAATCTTTGTAATCATCTAAATCCAATGATACCTTATAGTTGATATTTCATTTGTCAGAACACCCATTCGATGTTCTGATCAGGAGAGCCATGAACTCTCTAAAATCATTCCAAATAATCAAAATAGTGCTACATTTTCGAATTTTCGATTAAAATAGGATGTGGTTCGAAATACGTGCCAAAAAAGTAAAACATAACGTTTTTTTACTCGAAACTCCATTTTTTCAAATGGTACCAAAAGGGTACTCTGACGTCATTCGAAAGGACCATCGATGGGGTAGGTATCCATCCATATTGATTCTTTTTGTGTATAGTCAATACGAATACAATAATGTAGTTGAAATACGTTCAAGTATCTTCTCGGTTCAATAACAATAATTTATCAAGGTGGCTATGGAACACAAATCACATTTTGACGTTTCGATAATCTGTAATTGTCTTTTAGTCACTGAATACACTATTGAATTGATTGTATGGATAATGGAAATCAATTGAGAATGCCATCTGAATGTCGGCAAAATGCAGCTGTGCTCAACAGCTGTACTAGAAAAGATACCCCGAACGACAATGTCCGGCTCGAAATTACTTCAAGCGTGTTGAAGAGAAGTTCAGAAGAGAGCCTGATAATAATGTTGGTAATGAAAATAATATTGTTTCTGAAGATATGGAGATAAATGTTCTCATGAGAGTGGAAATCGATGAAAAAGCATTTCTTAGGGAGATGGCTTCCGAGTTGTATACCAGTCGTGCAAGTGTGGAAATAGGTTTGAGAAAACTCGAGAAAACGTCCATTAGTAAATATTTTTCAGATCATCCTGTATATATTATCTCAGTTTCTACTCCCTAAGCCTACTTTTTTTTCGAGTATGACTCATATCTATTTCCAAAATTTCCTCAGATATTTTTTCAGTTAATCTATGCCAAAACTGAATTGCATCTGAGAGTTAGAGAAAAATTCAAGTTCTAGCTGTGTCTGCAAAAGTGCGATGAAACCTCAGGTCTCAAGGTTTTTTCTGCTGCACTTTGGGACTTTATTCAAGATCTTTCTATGTAATGGAAACTGAGTATCTATTGTTACTGAAATTACTAAATATTTCCTGGATGAGAGTTGAATTTGAGTCCTGTGTGGGTAACAGATAAGGAGGTATTAAAATTCAAGTTGGTAGCAAAACAGTAACAAAATGATAAATATCCAATAAGCGGTGGAAATAAGTATACGACATGTTTAGTGAAAGTTATTTGTCAGTAGAATCCGAAAACAGAATGAAATACTGGGTGTTCCAGTTGAAATTCGAAAGTTGATATTAGTTGAAGTACATGTGGCAACACTGCAGTATTTATATCTCATATCTCCAGAAACGTCCAATAGGCCATCGAGTTTGGAATGCCTGTATATTAATCATTGTTTGTACAATCAGTTCGTCATCTTATCATTCATACACTTCAATACACCACAGAAACTTCTACATGTTCCCGCTATAATTTGATCACATTGACCATGAAGATAGACAATTTTATCATTTTCGTTTGAATAGTTATTGCCTTCCATTTTGATTCTTTTCTGATTGAAATTTTTGGTAGTGAATGCGCAAACGTTTTATTATTGATGCACTAACTGTCGAATTTTCATAATGACATATTCCATTTGAAACAAAATATGGCAAAATTATCCGATTTTTTTTAGAAACTTGTTTCTATTTCGGAAACCAGACTATTTAGGTATAGGAACATAATACATCATTTGGAAGAAACTTTAATTTTCTTTCAGGAGAATCGATGATATGAAGAATCTTCCATTGAAAAAATTAACCTTCCACCAGTTTGGTATCTATCGGAAAAATCACAAATTTTGAACGACCCTATATAATGGAGAACCAATTTCATTAGACATAACTGATGTACATTGGTAAACTCCACCCAGATTTTTAGCTTTATTCGAGTTCAAATACCGCAGTAATAAACATTTAAATGAAGCTATATTTTGCACAAAAAATAAGGAAATCAATGAATTTCTCGAAAACCGCTTGAAATAGGTATATAAAAGCAGCATACAAAAATCTTCCCAAATCGATGGCAAAGCAAAAATTGCAATAATATACAAGGTGTCCCATTAAAAAAATCAAAGTTGTTGCTACTTTTCAATATAAGCGGCAACGCTGCAGCGCTGAAAATATTTTTGATCGATGGAGCAGACCTAATGACCCAAAAAACCAAATTTTCAAAATTATCCTGTGTCCTGTTCAGAAACGTATAATGGGTCATCGGGTGTGGGATATTCAGATCGATCTAACCAGGAATCAAGGAATAGAAATCATCCGCCGGCGTTTTTGTGTGTTTAGTCTCGTCTGCCGTATATCACCACAACAAAACCAATCAAAACTAATAACTCTTCAGTGTAGGTACCTAAGAATCTTGATTGAGTAATTACCGCGAAATATTTCTTTCATGTGGCTCAAACGCCACGTTTCAAGTAGATTTTCGAATTTTCCACTCATCCTCACCTATTTAATATACGTAATAACCAACACAGCCTCACCGCCACAACATAACAAAACTACATGTCCGTTATCCGCCTTTCTACGATGACATACGAAATCAGTATTCGGGTAGACTCGCCTATACCAAGTCTTAGGATTTTGAGTGATAATTTTAAAAGCGTTTATCGAAAAGAATATAAAACTTATCAGAAAAACAACAATGAATCTCAGTTAAGGGCAAAGTACTTAGAAATTTGCCTGCGATCGGGTATTTTTTACACGCTTTATATTAGCTTCACTTGTATGTTTATTTGTTTGTTTGTTTATTTGTTTGTTTGTAACCCACTCCTTTGGGCGCGATTTTGACCAACTTCCAGACGTCCGAATGATTTGAAATTTGGCAGGTGTACATAATTTCGGTGACAATGCATTAAGAAATTTTTGTGTGAAGAAAAAAACAGAATGGCGGCTCCAATATGGCGTACGAGTTTTGTGCTTATGGTCCGATTCGCTTCAAAATTGGTATCCGAGGGTTTTTGTGGTCGGAGATTATGATTCTTTCGTCAAAATTGAAAAATTCAAGATGGCGGCTCCAAGATGGTGGACGAGTTCTGTGATTATGGTCTGATTCTATTCAAAATTGGTATGTGGGGGTTTTTGGGGTCGAATATCATGATTCTTCCTTAAAAATTGGAAAATTCAAGACGGCGGCCGAGTTTTGTGATTATGGTCTGATTCTATTCAAAATTGGTATGTGGGGGTTTTTGGGGTCGAATATCATGATTCTTCCTCAAAAATTGGAAAATTCAAGATGGCGGCCGTGTTTTGTGATTATGGTCTGATTCCATTCAAAATTGGTATGTGGGGGTTTTTGGGGTCGAATATTATGATTCTTTTCTGAAAATTGAAGAACTCAAGATGGCGGCTTTAAAATGGCTGCTGAGTTTTGTGATTATATTCTGATTCTATTCAAAATTGGTATGTGGGGGTTTTTGGGGTCAAATTCGAAAATTCAAGATGGCGGCTTTGAAATGGCGCCCAAGTTTCCTGATTATGGTCTGATTCCATTCAAAATTGGTGTGTGGGGGTTTTCGTGGTCTAATATCATGATTCTCCCGTGAAAATTGAAAAATTCGAAATGGCGGACGAGTTTTGTGATTATGGTCTGATTCAATTCAAAATTGGTATGTGGGAGTTTTCAGGGTCGAATATTATGATTCTCTCGTAAAAATTGAAAAATTCAAGATGGCGGCTTCAAAATGGGAGTTTCGTCATTATGGTCTGATTCGATTCAAAATTGGTATGTGGGGGTTTTTGTAATCGGAGATCATGATTAGCTAATTTGATAAGATTATTACATTTTTTAATTTGCAAAAAAAAAAAAATAGTTTAACAAAAAATCAAAAAAAAAACACGCTTTTATAAATAAACCACACTAAAAAGTGGGAAATAAATAATAGTTTAAAAAAACTAAAAAACACGCTTTTATAGAAAACCAGACTAAAAAACTAGAAAATAAGGAAAAAATGTATTTTATTTAAAAAAAAAGCGTGGGGTGCATGGTATCAATACTTATATAGTACATTACACACCTAGGCGATACTATGCACCCCACGCTTTTTTTTTTAATAAAATAAATTTTTTTCTTATTTTCTATTTTTTTAGTCTGGTTTTCTATAAAAGCCTGTTTTTTAGTTTTTTTTTCAACTATTATTTCATCAGTTATACAGTAGAACAATACATTCTCACGTACATGAAATCAGGTAGTAGCGATTTTCAACCGACGAAACCAAAAAGGAGGAGGTTCTCTAGTCGACACGATTCTATCAGGCATAACTTTGTACTGGGTACTTCGATTTGGATGATTCTTTTTTTAATAGATAGGGTATACCTCATATTTGGATTTCAAATGAAATTATCCACCCTCACGGGTAGAATAATAGGGAATAATTGATTTTTCACTTGTGAACTTTGGCACACACATATGTAGTTAACAATGACAGATCGCTACTGTCATTATTTTTGTTCCACATCCGTCACAATTATTATATCCTATGAGAGGATGAAATGATTTACAAAGTAATGAAATAAACTAACCAGAACAACAAAATTAGTTTATATTACAACAAATAGTGAAAGTAGATAATCATATTATTTAACTGGTAAAAGTTGAAGTAAGGTGGGTAAGTAAGAATTTTGGAAGTTATCAAAAAACAAGCAGAAAAATAAAAACTTTTTAACAAAAAATTAAACCGACGAAATACGGAACTGAAAAGTAAAAAATAAAATGAACCTTCTTAGTCTCAATAACTAAGCTCCTAAACTAATATAACTAATTTTGAGTCGGCGCCAAACGAACAATTAAGGAAGATCATCAAGTTAATTCAAAAAAATTATCAGATAGTCACCGCCCAACTCGATGCCATCATTTTGCGCCTTACCTAATTCATTTGCTTGTTTGTTTGGCGCCGACTCAAAATTAGTTACTAACATTAGTTTAGGAACTTATTTATTGGGAATAAGAAGGTTTATTTTATTTTTTACTTTTTAGTTCCGTATTTCGTCGGTTTAATTTTTTGTTAAAAAGTTTTTTTCACACAATGTTTAGGATAACGTAGAGGACTTCGGAGTTTTCGTCCTCGGAGCCCCTCCGGAACATAGTTACCCAGCCCAAAAACTGCAAATTTTTGTCACTTTTTCAGTTTTTGGCCATTTTGACCATGGGGTAGTGATTTTTCGACCATGACTATGAATACCTTTTTTTAACAAGATATAATTTGCTGTAGACCCAATAGTTTCCGAGATACAGTTTTCAAAGTTTGGTGTTTTTTTTCAAATTTTCAAATTTCCAGCAATTTCTTTTGTTTTTCATGAAATCGCTCTCGTATCAACACAATTCACTTTCATATGGTTCAGCGAAGTGTATTTTTACAAAATGTACATTTCAGAAAGGTGAGGGTGGGGGAATGGGGAATATGCATGTTCAAAACATCCCAACTGCGAGTACTTGCCTCTGAGCCTGTACAAAACAAGTTCATGAGGAGTGATCAAAATCCCCCCCACCCTCAGCAACCCTTTCTTTTGACGACTCGTAAATTTCAATTTCTGGAAACAAATTTCCTATCTCCTTCCCGCAAACTCTCACCACATATAAAACACGTGGAACTCTTTGAAGATCCAGTTTCTGACATCCTGACATCTGAATGACACTACAACAACGAATATAACGTAACAATTTACATACCGAACGTTGGCCATAGTTATTTTATCATTGCAAAAAATTTGCAAATTTGAAAAAAATACCAAATTTTGAAAAGCTATGAATTTTGCAAATTCTACCTAGTTTAACGAAGGTAACCATGGTCATTGACGAAAAACCACTCGTTCATCGTTAAAATGGCAAAAAACTGATAAAAGTGACAAAAAATTGCAATTTTTGGGCTGGGAAATCATAATCTCCGACCCCGAAAACCCCTAGATATAGTATTTCTAATCCCAATTGGACCGACATAAAAAGTTTTGGGAAGGAATTCTCTTTGCAGTTGCCTCCTTGACATAGGCATCGGTATATTATTTTTCAGTGGACTTTTTTCAGTTAATTATTCTTACAATCATAGCAATTGATCACCCCATGTAAAAGTAGACACATGTTATCTCAACTGAATTTTATTATTTGTTTCGAAAGGTCTCCAGAAAGTTATATTGATAAAATTATTTTCAATGGATAATTCTCAACCTCACCAACACACGGCACTGATTAAGGAATATCGTGAACTGGGAAAATCATGCGGTTTCAGATCTAGCTTTCATTACTCAAATATATGTGATAAAGCCTCTATAATAACCTGGGAAACTAGGGACACACGCCAGAACTTATTTATGATTGTACCAGGAACGCTTTGAAAGTAAAAACACTGGTAGTAAATACATTTCCCATTTGCCGAGCAGTGCATATGAACACTCCTCGTAGTGCTCTTATTTTTACTGCCGTTCCAATTGGGATTAGAGTAACTATACCAATTTTGAATAGAGTCAGACCATAATCACAAAAATTATCCGCTATATTGGATCCGCCATTTTGTTTTTTTTCCTAACAAAAATTTCATAATGTATTGTCACCGGAAGTATGTACACCTGCCAAATTTCAAATCAATCGTACGATCAGAAGTGGGTCAAATTTAACTTGCATGACTTGATTACAGACAGACACACAGACAGACAGACAGACGGACACCGGGACAAGTGAAACTCAATTAAAGCTTGTAAAAAAAATCTCCTATCCCAAAAACCCCCACATACAAATTTTGAATAGAATCGGACCAAAATCACAAAATTCGTCCGCCATTTTGGAGCCACCATGTTGATTTTTTTCATTTCATCATAATCTCCGACCCCGAAAATCCCTAAAAACCGATTTTGAATAGAATCGGACCATAATCACAGAAATTGTCTGCCATATTGGAGCTGCCATTCTGTTTTTTTCAACTAACGAAAATTGTATAATGCATTGTTACCGGAATTATGAACACCTGCCAAATTTCAAACAAATCGAATGATTGGAAGTGGGTCAAATTCAACTTGCAAGATTTGATTACAGACAGATTAAAATACTCATAGACCAGGGCTGAAGCCTTTGAAAATGGTAAAAAATGAAAAAAAACAATAGTAGGATGAAACCCATTGGAGAAGGAAGAGAATATAACAAAAATGAAAAGAAAAATAATTTACGGGCAATATGAGGTCGAGAAGTGGAAGAGGGTGAGTTTTTAAGGGTAAAAAACGGTTTATCTCGATTTCCGGCAAACCTACAAGTCCTATGGAAAAAGGTAAAGTTAAAAGGCAAAGTTGTAGGTGATAAAAAGATCTACAACTTTTGTATTCACACTTTTTTCACATAACCTCAAAATGTATGTGAATAATTCAAATAACCAAGTTTTTGGTTTTTGATTTTTATCTTTTACAAAAAAAAATCACGAAATTTAGTGAAAATTCACCTTTTTATGTCCCAAACACACTGTAATTTCTTTGATTTAAAATATTAATTTTTTCACCTTATTTTGACTTAATATCGAAAAAGCACCCTAATGTTCAATCGAAAATTCTCCCGTCAAAATATCAGCTTTTTTAAAGAAGTCGGTGGGCTTTTTGTACATTACTATGGCAGAAAATGCAAAGGAACGAAAAAAACTCGAATCCGAATTCAATAAGACATCTACAATATTTTGAGAAAGTTGTAGAATCTTTTCTGAATTATATGCGTAGATGTCTATTGATTGCTATTTTGAGATAACTTATATACCAGAGTGACCTACGGAAAATTTTAACCCATCAAAAGGTATTTCATAGAGAAGTGGGGAAGGGGCTAGGAGGGTCTGGGCCTCACTACCTGTTATTTCTTTGCATTTTCTGAGAACATTTACCATAGTAATGTATATTCCATTTCACACCATCGGAAAGTAGAGATTTCAACGAACAAAAAGTCCACCGACTTTTTTGAAAAACCTGATATTTTGACGGGAGAATTTCAGATTGAAAATTAGGGTGCTTTTTCAATATCAAGTCAAAATAATGTGGAAAAGTAAATGTTTAAATCAAAAAAATTACAGTGTGTTTGGGACATAAAAAGGTACGTTTTCACCAAATTTCGTAAAAAAAGATTTTTTTGTAAAAGATAAAAAACAAAAACTTGGTTATTTGAATTTTTCACATATATTCCGGGATTATGTGAAAAAAGTGTTATCACCTACTTTTTCCCATAGGACTCGTAGATTTGCCGGAAATCGAGATAAACCGTTTTTTACCCTTAAAAACTCACCCCCTTCCACTTCCCGACCTCAGATCGCCCGTAAATTATTTTTCCTTTCATTTTCGTTATATTCTCTTCCTTTTCCAATGGGTTTGATCTCAGTATTATTTTTTCTGGTTTCAAAAATTATCGACGAATTTTATTCATTATCTTATAATTTTCCAATCCATTCCTATCGATTTAAAATAGACGTTCTATTTACTAATTTTTAACGGTGTACCTGATGTGAACGTTTTCGCTCAGTTCGGTTTTTCTAAGGCATGAACAAAAACTATGGTAAGGAGCTGGGTTCTTGGTTCGCAGATAGCGAGAGAGAAGTGTTTGAATGCTTGCCACCGAAAGTGAAATGTGGACAGTCATAATATGATATAATCGTTCTACGGATTTTTCCACATATCCACTATTGAATATAATCATTTTATGGATTATGGTTTCATGGTGATTTTGATTATCTTTTTGGGCATTTAATGGATATAATTTTGGTGATATAATTTGATGTATTGAACGTCTCTGAAAGCATCGGGATTTCTGCTTTAGAGGTGAGTTTCATAGGCAAATCAAGTATCAATATATGCGTTCATTATTACGGTTGCCGTATAATATTTTCATAATAACTTTCAGGCGTTTTCTTGGGATACCGATTACTGTAAAACGGCCGCAATTGAATGCTAGAAAGTTCCAGTACTGTGGAAATTATAAGGAGGATATCTCGTACTAAAGAGCATCCATTTGTGGGTAATATAAGTTTGGAAGAAGAATACACACAACCATACCAGGAGGAGGATAAGTACCACATAGTGGTTTTCTCATATTTTTTATTGAACGTAATTAGTTATTACAAGATATCGGCCGTCCGACACGGGGTCATATCAGCGATATATTCTTGGAATTTATTTTAAAGCGTATGCCAACTATTTTCCCTATCGTGCGATTTTGACGTTATTCGAATATTTACCAATTACCTGTAAATTTATGTTAAGGTGTTCTTGTTGTTAACACCGTGCTCTCGAGAGTTACGTAGGTAGAATAATATCTCCCCTTATAACACCCATATACATATTTGTTCACGTACATTTCTTTATGAATAAATCTCTCACAATAATAGGTTTTCATTTTATAATCGGAGCATAGTTACTCTGTGGTTACGAGTCATTTTAATGATTTTCTTCATGGCTTTGAAACTTTTATTGGGGTGAGCTTAATCTAAATCATTTGGCGCCCTATTTGTTAATTTACATATTGTTTTCTTACCCACTCCCGACTCCACTGTTGCAAGTCGGCGCATCCCAATTTTTTTGTGTTACCTCACAGAAATTACGTAGAAGCAACCCAAGATTTCTTTGAGTTTCGCTTCGAAATGATTTTTCCTATTTAGGTTTTTTATTTCGTCAGGTAAGGGATGAAAAAATTTTGCTTCCTTGTAAGACGGACAATTTTCATACGGACGAGTTGAATGTTTCTGAAGTCTTAATAATTCTCCTTTTCTGGTGGGATATGCATGGAAATCACAGTTTCGATTGTAATTCTGTATCAGTTTTTGGAATAACATATGGAATATAAATGTACGGTACGCACATAACTTTACTGTTATAATAATAATAATAATAATAATATTTATTTCCAAAAAAGTTAATCAATAAATACATTATAGATATAATGGGAAATAAATGTAGAATAAACCTTCTAGAAGTAAGTACTTCTAGGAAGGCATCGTTGGGTACATAAAGTGAATAGGAACCTAGTTTTCGAGGGTTGCTCATGTTCAATATAGTGTGATAGTTTTCAGGTTAGTGCTTAATCATATTCAACAAAAGTGGGACCTGTACGTTAAGAAGATGAAGAATTTACATACAAGTTCACAAACTTATACATACACGTATACAAAGATATACATATACACCTATATCATTTTTATGCACATACACCTTATATATACACACTTATGACTATATACATGTAGATTTGACTTTACAAATATACACAGCTACACAAATTCGTTCTGTATATATACACATATACATCAACACACACATATATACATGAACATACACATATATACATATTTTTCAGAGGCGGTTTTCAACAAGTTTGTTAATTTTTTCTCTCCCTTCTTGAGAGGTCCACATTTTAACTTTTTTTTCGAATAGGTTCATATTATTCATACTTTCAATTGAAGTGGGTAACAGGTTGTACGCCTTCACACCCAAGTATGTGAAACACCTTTGAGCAATCGTTTTACTTATTTTTGGGATTGCGGAAACACTGTTTCGATAGCGAGTGTTGTGGTGATGTTGGATCTCCAATAATTCATCTTTATGTTGGTGTTGTCTAATGAGAAGCGTTTGGCAAAACAATTGTCTGATATCAAAAAGTTTTGTTTCTACAAATAGATTTTCAGTGGGGTAGGTCCAGGGTGATTTATAGACTCTCTTGGTTATTAATTTCTGTACCGTTTGCAGGTTCAGGACGTGATTCAATTTTCAATTTCAATTTATTCATTCATTCATCATAATATTCACATAGTAAAGAACTTAATGATACATATTTCAGTTGATAGCTAAAATCAATTTAGGTTGAGCCAGTTAGGCGGATCCGCCTAAGCCTGAAAGGCTTGTGTTGCGGTTACACCAACTAGCCCAAGGATTAAGTATTAGTATCAAAAGAACACTCTTTACAAATGAGAGTGTAGCAAATAGAGAATATACATGGATGGTTTTGAAAAAAAAAAGACTGAAAGAGAAAGACTGGATGGAGAAGGGCTACAAATATATATAAGTATAATTTTTTATTGTTTTCTGGTTTAGTCGGGATTATCTTTGTAGGAAAAATCTAGTTTCTAGCGGATTTTGACGGATGTGTAACTTCATGAGTTTCTTGAAGATTCTCAAATTATTGCACTCTTTTAATTCGGTCGGTAAGCTATTGAATATTTTAGGGCCCAAGTAAAATATGCTTCTTTGCATATGAGTTTTATTAAATCTTGGGATGTACACAGTATGATCAGTGGTATGTCTTGTGTTTCTGGATTGACTAAGAATTTTGTTTTTTTTTGTTAAATATCCAGATTTGGCTCTGCAAAATGTAAATTTTCCTGATATTCAGGATTTGTGATTCTTGGTATAGCTGTTCAGTGGAGTATAATCTACCTTTTTTTAATATAATTTTTAGAATTATATTTTGTGTTGTTTGAAGTCTGTGCATGACATTGTTGAAGACTCCCCCCATGCTGTTATGCAGTATCTGAAAACGGACTCAATTAATGAGTTATACACTATGAGTATTACTTTTTTGGTTAGGATGTCCTTAAGTGTATAGAGTTTGTGTATTAGTTTTCTTGCTCTATTTATAACATAGTTTACATGTTCGTCCCACTTCATATGTTGATCTATCATTACCCCTAAATATTTGATTGTGCTGGTTTTCTCTATTATGGGACATGTGCATTTACCATAGCCTTGGCAGTCATTTTTATGTATTTTCAATTTTTTTCCTGGTGGTTGATCTCTTTGGTCGATAGAGAAGGTTATAAATTTCGTTTTAGTGATATTTAAGCTCAGAAGGTTCCGATTTAGCCATTTATGAAGCTTGGCCGTATTATGTTCAGTGATTTGGTATAGTTCTGACCAGCAGCTATGGGAGAAAACAATGGCAGTATCGTCTGCGTAAGAAATTATACGACCGTGGAAGTGTTTAATCTGACTCATGTCATTTATGTAAATTAAAAATAGGAGTGGGCCCAGGATTGTACCTTGCGGTACACCCACGGTGACCACCGCAGACTCGCTTAGGGCATTCTGGATTTTGACTCTTTGTGTCCTATTTTCAATGTAGTTACGGAGTACCTCGAGTGCTGGGCCTCTTATACCATTGTCATATAATTTGTCAATTAGAATTTTATGTGATACTGTATCAAATGCCTTGGCTAAGTCAAGAAAAACAGCAAGGCACTTTTTTGAGTTATCTAAATTTTGAACAATCTGCTCCGACAGGTTTAAGACAGCATTTTCCGTACCTAAGTTTTTTTGGAAACCGAACTGGTTTTCTGTTAAGACTTTGTTTATATTGAAGTATTTATTTATTTTTTCTTTCAAACAGTATTCAAAAATTTTTGCGAGATTATTTATTATAGATATTGGTCGGTAGTTTGAGAGTAAATTTTGTTTCCCTGATTTATAGATTGGGGTGATTATGGATTCCTTCCATTGTTTAGGGAGTTTTCCCTTTGTGAATACTAAATTTATGAGATGTAATAATGGGGTTAAGAGTTCAGTGTGCAATGTTTTTATTAATTTGGATGTTATACCGTCTGGTCCAGGGGAGCAGTTGTTTTTCAATTGAGATATAGCTAATGTGATGTCATTTTTTGATGCGGGACTTAGGTAAATAGAGGATATTTGTGGGGTTTTATTGATTTCATTGTCTTGTAAGTAGTTGTGTTCAATTTGTTCGGCCATTGTTTCTCCTATTTTCACAAAGTATTCGTTGAAGATATTTGCTTTATTTTGATTACTAGTTACCTCTATTCTATTTTAAGTTACTGATGTTTTTTTTTTTGGAGTTATATTTGTGGCTTCGTTTATAATTTGCCAAGTTTTCTTATAATTAGTATTATTTTCTTCTTTCTGCTGGTAATATGCATTTTTTGTATTTCCAATGTTCTGTTTAGATAGTTCCTATAGTTTTTATAATTTTCTTTCGATTTTACAGTATTTTGCCTTTTCATTATTTGTTTCAGTTTATCCCGATGTTTAATGGATGTTATGAGCCCATTTGTAATCCATGGCTTTAGTTTTGTAGTTTTCACTTTGTGAGTCTTTATTTTAGTATTATTGTCAATGTGAAATTGGAGTTTATTTATAAAAGAGTTATACGAGTGTTGGATATTACTACTTTGAAGAGTGTTTACCCAGTGTTCATTTTCTAACACTTTTTTTAGCTTGGTGTAATCGATAATTTTATATTGGTATTCATTGTTGGTTGTATTAAGCTGTTGTTGTTTGAGAATTAATGTGGCTGCTATGGCATAGTGATCGGTTAAATTAGTGTTGATTACCATTGATTTAACTTCTATTTTATTTTTTGCAGTATTATCGATTCTTGTGAAAATATGGTCTATAATTGTTTTTGATATTTCAGTTTCACGGGTAAATGTGTTTATGTATGAGGCAAAACCATGTTCTGTAAGGGAGTTTATATATGTGTTTATGCTATTAGAGTGTATATCTTTCAAATTTATATTGATATCTCCTATGAATAACTCAATTTGTAGTTTAGGAAGGATAGCGAAGTAGGCCTCTAATTCCTCAATATATAAATTCATGTTAGTTGAGGGGGGTCTATATGATGCTGTGATTCCTACGTTAACTGATTCAAAGATTATATTGATCCTTAATATGTTGTTTTCACTAAACTTATGCAGATCTACATTTTTTACCTTTATTTTTTCGTTAATGTATACTAAAAGTCCATCATTGTTATTAAATTTTGCTTCATTGTAGTACTCTTTAAAATGAGGAATATGATGGTTTTCTAGGGATGGGATATTCCAAGTTTCTGATAGAATGATTATATCTATTTTTTCTAGAGCCGTTTGTAAATAAACCATCAATTCGTCAAAATTTCTATTTATACTTCTTATGTTGAAATGAATAATACCTAAACCATTTTTTCTAGTATTCAAGAAGCTGTGTTCCAAAGTATCAAATATTTCATTTTTTATTTCTCCTTCTCCATCCAACTCCTCCAGGAATTCAATCATTAAAAAATAATACGAGTATTTCTATCTACATCAAAATTATGATTTTAATTTAATTCAAAAGTTCGTATTTGTAAGAATTGATAAAGGGAGGTAAGAAACTTGAAAGCTAGCGAGCTCTCAGCAAGTATGCCTTTTTCAATGGAGATACCTAGCACATAGTACACTCAAATTAGTACTTTTAACAGAAATAAATAGTTTTGAATAACTGTCTAAAAATATCACACATTATATTCTAACAGGTAATGAGAATTGAATAAGATTAGAGTTCATAGTCTGTTTAAATCACTTTCAGTTTTTATCGAAATTTTTTGATTGTTTTTTATAGCAAAAATGTTACCCGCGAGGGTCCATACACTTCTTATCGTTGTCTTCTCAATAGCCTTGTTCATTAAGTTCAGTCTATGACTGGTAAGATCTTCTTTCATGACAACTCCGGTGCCCTTGAGTAATTTTTTATTTTTGTATATCATTTTTTGTATTGATTGGTTAGTCAGCTTCATAAAAATTCCTCTTGGTTTTTATTTTTTCCTACTCTAGTGCAGATGGTTATGTCATCCTCTTTAAGTTGGTGTGGGAATTTACTATTGAGTAATTTTAATACATCTTCTTTGGTGTCACCTAATTCGGATTCTTTGAGATTGAAGATTCTTAAGTTACTCAATTTCGTTTCTTGCTCGAGATAATCATACATTTTGCGGACAGCGACATTATCATTTTTCAGTTGATTTATTTCCGAATTTAGACTATGGATGACTGTACTATTGTCAGAAATTATATTATTTATACGACTATCTATATCAGTAACTTTTTGTTCGAGTGTTAGTAGTTTTTCTTCTAATCTGGATGTGATGGTATCAGTTACTTTTTCAGCAATTTTTTCGCTGTTGTACTTCCCCAAGTTAGTATACCATAATGTATATGAGATTCTACGAGTGAGTGATACAGAATTCTCA
Organism: Gonioctena quinquepunctata; assembly: GCA_018342105.1. Lineage (NCBI taxonomy): Eukaryota > Metazoa > Arthropoda > Insecta > Coleoptera > Chrysomelidae > Gonioctena > Gonioctena quinquepunctata. Next base: position 184,304 of record JAFIRS010001889.1, on the reverse strand, counting down.
TATGGTCTGTGCCCAGTATTTGGGAGAGATGCTTGAATTTATACAGCATGCTCCTTAGTTTTTTCGTGGTCTTAGTTAGTGTGTATGTTCCACTTAAGATGTCTGTCAAGGAATACACCCAGATATTTGAGTTGTTGGACAGAAGATATATGGATGGTTTCGCCATTCAAGTCTAGCGATATGGAGTTGAAGGTTGGTAGATACGTAGCATAAGATGTGAAAGGCAGGAAGTGAGTTTTATTGTAGTTTACTGTGAGTTGTTTTGCACTGAACCAATTGAAAATCAGGGGTAGGTCTTCTTCCACGCTTTTTTTTAGCTTTTTCCAACTCATATCCTCATAGGAAATTGCTGTATCATCAGCAAAACCAACAACATCGCCTTTTACTTCTATTGAGAAAAGTCCATTGAGGTATATATTGAATAATAGTGGCCCGAGAACTGTTCCCTGTGGTACTCCGTAGTTTACCAATTCTTTTTCACTCAGTGTTCCTTCAATATAGGTAAATTGTTCTCGGCTATTGAGATAGCTTGTCATCAATTTGAAAGGAATTCCTCTGAAACCTATTCTTTCCATTGCATCAAGTAGATGGGTATGGCTAACAGTATCGAACGCTTTCCGTAGATCTACAAATACACAGATAGCGGGAGACTTTCTGTCGATGGCATTGTTTATTTTAGATACAATTTTTGCAAGGGCATCTTGTGTGGATTTTTTTTCTCTGAAACCAAATTGATTGTCAGATAAGATTTTGTATTTTGACAAATAGCTTTCAATCCGTTTTTTGAGTACTTTTTCAAGAATTTTTCCTAGACTCGAGATAAGTGAGATTGGTCGATAGTTTTCCACATCCTTCTTAATGCCTTTTTTGAAATCCGGTATGATTTTAGCTATTTACTTTACTGTTGTTAGCTATTTACTATATTGTTGGGATCGCTAAGGATTTACCAAACTTTTTTGGCAATCGTGGGGTGCTGGCGTCCGCAACGTATTTCTATGAAAACTACCCATATCAGAAAAAAATAATTATGACCATATACGATGAGTCAATTGGGTAACATTGTTTTTTAAATTAACATTGCATTATCTGTAGAACCCGACAAACGAACATGAAAGTGTGGTTGAATAAAAGTTTGTAAAGAGAGACATTTCCTGGCACCTGACTAAGAATAATCCGAATGACACGTCATACGTAATGTACTCTGAGTTCCACATCACGCCGAATAAATGACTTTCCAACATATCCGTGCCGTAACGTTTGATATTTCGTTCCATATTCATGACCCCGTTCACCCCATTTCTCGCTCCAGATCTCTCAGTGGTGTCAAAAAAAAAACTCCACCATCACGCGTACACCGACTCCGTCGATAATATATGATAAAACAGCAAAAATCGTAATAATTTATTAGCATGCGAGATTTCAAGTGCGCGCAAACGACGCGACAAGCAGCAGGTAGTAGGCCATGTAGCGACGGCGCGACGACTTGCGCCGTGACGTCGGCGTCGTTCGATAGCAGCGTCGTGCGTTAGTGCCGCACAATCTTTCCCGGCGTCTGGTGCTCAACTGTTCCACAAACAAAACAACACGCGAGCAACTCACACAAAAATCATTGAGCACCCCCCATCCTCCTCTGTCGTCTCGTGTGTCTCCTCACCTGAGGAAGCTTGCGAAATAATAGCCGAAACGTTAGGACTTGTTCATGCGTCGCGTAGGTAACTTCGCCTTCTTCGCGGATTGTTGTGTTTGAGTGTTGGCGTCGTGACGAGACAGTGGAAAGGTGATGTACTACTGAGTGTTGTTGTTAGGAGCGACCACGTGCGAGTGGGAAGTTTCAGACTGCCTCACAGTGCGTGTGCCAGCGGGGCTTGTAACGAAAGCCGGACATGTGCCACCCAATGGGGAAGCCGCCTCCGAGGAAAAAGCCTCCATACCGGTAAGTTGGTGTTCCATCACTCGTATTTCTCCAGTTTATTGAAATAACATATGCCCCAGATTATTTTCCCTGCATTCGTTCAAACAAGGCAAGATAATTTATCAAGCGAAGCTTTCTAGTTCGTTGGGTGGAAAACACACCCAACTAACATTATAGGAAAATAATACCAAGCAAAGGGGTAAAATGGCTTGACGAAGTTCGAATTTACCTATTTCTGAACAAATATTTCACCTTCACCTACTAACTAACTCCAAAGTTATAATTCGAGTTATGAAAACCGTAACTGAGACCACGGGATCTCCTTCAAAAACTATAAACTTAATAGGCGTAGTGTATAGTATGAAATTACTTGTTATGAACTTCAAATATACCTTCACAGCCTCATGGGTCAATGGAGTTATTTATTAGGTTGAATTCCACCTAGAGGTGACCAGCAAAAAGTGTTTTGAATACTTGAACTTTCAGGGAATACTTTCTAGAAAATATCAACCCAATTATTACCTCATGTATGTTCACAAAGTCAGGGAATAAACAAGTCGGTATACAGGTCTACTATACACTCTACATTACCTATTTTGGCAACAATTAAGTTGCCTGGGTATTTTTCGTCCTAGTTTATACTTACTGTTCCACAATGAGGGCGAGAATACTACAATATTTGAATAATAAGACTAAATGTCTACAACGAAGTCAAAGTTACCAAAAATGAATTCCTCAAAGTAACTATTATCAAGTAGCTGCCAGAATGGGAATATAATCCAAACCTACACTTCTCTAAGTCCAAAGATCAGAGCCATCATGTAACATATGTGGAACATAAGTATTTCAACTATTTCAAAACATTCTTCATCCATTTTTAGGAATAAAATATGAAAGCAACTAAGTGTTAACCATCGACGGTGCATTACAAAACAGGCTTATGTTAGGTTATGCCGGTAATGGATGGATTGACAGTGAACAGAATGAATGTATAGATAAGCTGCGTTCAACAAGCTTCCTCTGTTGCCAGCGGTAAACTACTGCCGTAATGTTATCAATGATATGAATGAAAACTTTCTAACAAAAAATTAAACCGACGCAAAAATCAACTGAAAAGCAAAAAATGAAATGAACCTTCTTAGTCTAAATGATAATTGTGCTCCTAATTTAATGTAAGTAACTGATTTCGAGTCGGCGCCAAACAAACAATTATCGAAGATCATTATCTATGAAAGAAGTCATCAAAACGCAGCCGTGCATCTCGCTGCCATCATTTTACGCTTCACCTGATTCAATTGCTAGTTTGTTTGGCGCCGACTCGAAATCAGTTACTTACATTAGTTTGGGAGATCAATTATCATTTAGACAAAAAAGGTTCATTTTATTTTTTGCTTTTCAGTTGATTTTTTCGTCTGTTTGATTTTTTGTTAAAAAGTTTTTATTTTTTACTTTCCAGTTCCGTATTTCGTTGGTTTGATTTTATTCATGACTTCAAAGTCATAAATAAAAGTTACTTTCGACTCTGCATAAAGCATATGTGTTCTCAAGGTTGAAATTTCAGGAAAATGCGACTTGAAAGTCCCTTATGGGATAGACGCCCTATTTCTTGGCTTGAACCGTCCGCCATTGCAAAAATGATCCATAATTTTCTTGAATCGACTATATTTCAATGATAGATAGTCAAAAAATTGGTGTATATGATATGTATGTACATACTTCATCTATGGAATTACTCTCTGCAGTGTTTGATGAAAAAAAATGAGGGAGTACACTTAATTTTATGAATTTTTTCATACAAATTTGATATTTTGAAGGGACCCACTTGTTCTACATAAGTAAAATTCAACATTATCACAGAAAAGTTTGTATCGTGTGTGAATGCGAAATCATCACTTGCAGATATCAGTTCTAGTATGTGATCAGACCTAGTTTGTAGTAAAACAATCACTACTTGATGTATTATATTGATTACCACTATTTTTTTAAGTTTTCAACATGTGTGACAATCAATGCTTCTTCTGTAGCCTCAAAATTCCTGAGTCATATATTGTTCATATCCATCTAACTAAAGTTTTACAATTGTAGAGTCCCTGAAGAAGAGCTAATAAAGACTCGAAAGGTTGAAAAGAAACAAGAGCACTTTTTTTTTCAACTCAGACAGTCGTCCAACCTTCTCACATCTATATATATATATATATATATATATATATATATATATATATATATATATATGTATATTAGGTGTAAGCTTCGCCGCACAGATTATAGGTATCACTATCTATAATTTGATGCTTTTCACTATATATATATATATATATATATATATATATATATATATATATATATATATATATATATTTATATAATATATCACATGTGATATCACTCACAACGAAGAACGTGACTGTTCAATATTGTTACTTTTTTATATCAATAATTACTGTTCGCCCTGTGATCTCCTTTCGTGATGTTCCCTCGTTTGTATTGATTATAATGCTATTTGGCAATAGTTTACCTTCCTTCGACGCATATAACAAATCAGTTTTTCTCTTCATAACCTGGGGTATTATGAAAGTAGCTTAATCTGGAACGAACGAACAGGCTACAATAATTTATAAATATTACCTCTTCCGATTGGACGTACCATCAGATCTTTCCGTAGTCGAGACGTGGATAGTATTTTTGTGAAATCAACCTGAAACATGATTTAAAAAGCGATGAAAGGTTCACTCCACTAGCTGTAGAAATACTTGAAGGTTAATGTAAGCTTAGTCCACTTATGCTCCCTGAATATAGCTAAAAGACTTTTCTTATGTGTCTTTGCCTCCTGAACACGAATCCAGAAGGAAAATGCGGCGGTCTTATACCAGTTTCGAGTTAGAACATCTTTTACTTTTTCATAACCCAATTTTCAAGCACCGTTCTCGCACAAAAATCACTCAAAATGCTTCCTTTTTTTCACCATCATAAAAAATAAACCCTAAATCACTTATTTTCGGCAATCATCCGCACAAAATTTGTCGGTTTTTTCGGAAAAATAATATTTTTTAAACAGTTACAAATAAACAAATTTACACATCTGGCAGATAAAATTTAGTAACTTTCACTTTTCTGCATGTTGGTAATAACAAATAAATCACCGCCAACTTTTCCCAGTCCAATTAGAAATACCATTAATGTAGTTCTGTTTTGTACCAGAGCAGCATATTCAATCAATTTCATCGCTGTCAAAGTTAATCAATAATTGTTTATAATCAAATATTATAAATGACAAAATGGTTCCCAAAAACAAGAGCAAATGTGAATGTAGGGAAAACTATTAGTCATATTTGAATTCGAGGAGTTGGTGGTGATTTATTTGTTATTACCAACATGCAGAAAACTGAAAGTTACTAAATTTCAACCGTCAGATATGTCAAGTTTGTTTATTTGTCCTGTTTAAGAAGGAGGATTTTTTCCATAAAACCGGCAATATTTTGTGAGAAGTTGTGCCAAAAATAAGTGATTTAGGGTTTATTGTTTATGCTGGTAAAAATAAGGAGGCATTTTGAGTGATTTTTGTGCGAGAGAACGGTGCTTGAAAATTAAGTTGTAAAAAAGTAAATAGTGTTCTAACTCGAAAACGGTATGAGACCTCCACATTTTTCCTTGATTCTTGTTCAGGAGGCAAAAACACGCAAGAACAGTCTTCTACCTATATTCAGGGAGCATGAGTGGACTAAGCTTACATTTATCTACTTTAATGTGTTTATTATAAAGGCAATGCCACATTTCAGGATTAATTTCCATTTATACTCAGTTTCTCCAACTGATCATCCTACTGCATCAACGAGATGAGTAGTTTCTCATCTAGGAACGGGTACACGAGCAACGTGACGTAATTGATATTCCTGATATAGTCGTTCCTTTACGGTTTTCTCTGCATCGTTTCAGGATTCGTGTTGAACTTTTCAATAGCGTTAGGTTGCGAGATTCTGGAGTTATAATTAGACGCAAATGTTCACGATGTTTTCACTCGCGCCGCATACAATAATAAAACGGCATGACACATGCCGCTCTCTATCATCATATTCGGATGTATTAGAGCACGGAACACGAAAGGCCATCAGCTGGTCGGTGGATGCGATCATATAAGCCATGAGTTATTTTTGAACAATGGAAAAATGGGTATACAGAAAATTACGAGACCGCAGAAGGTCCCCACACAATATTTTTCAAATTATGCTGAATTTCCACTTTAAAGGGATAATTTTCGACGCCAAATGACTACTGTCTCTTCCGAGTGACAATTGACAACTGGGTGATGGATGGGCTCATGTATGTGCTCATGTATGTGATATATAATGATCTATGACTAATGTACCGCGTTATTCACTATTAATTACCCACCCCTCATCATCGGTTTCATAACCTACTAGCGGACCCGGCAGACGTTGTCCTGTCCAAATTTCTATGTTCCCTAAAATGTTTTTCCCGAAAACTCTCGTCCGAGTAGAATCTTTTTTTTTATGTTTTCCTTCATGTTGTTTCATCTAGATTATGCTTTTGACTCCTTCCGCTTCCTGTTGTCCCGTTATCTCGTTTTCCCGTTATCCCGTTATCCCATTTTCCTGTTACCCCTTCTTTTCTTCATCTTGTTATCCCGTTTTCCCGTTATCCCCTTATCCTGTCATCCCGTTTTCCCGTTTTCGTTATTCCGTTATTCCCGTTATCCCATTATCCAGTTATCCCATTATCCCGTTTTCCCTTTTTTTTTTTATTCCCTTTTTTCTCCATCCCCTTATACCTGTATTCCCCTTTTCCCCTTATCCTGTCATTCCCGTTATCCCGTTTTCCCTTTTTTCTTCATCTCGTTATTCCCTTATCCCGTTTATCCCGTTTTCCTGTTATCCCTTTTTTATTCATCCCGTTATTCCGGTTTCCCGTTATTCCTTATCCTGTCATCCCGTTATCCCTTTTCCCGTTTTTTCCTTATCCCGTTATTCCCGTTATCCCGCTTTCCTGTTATTCCGTTTTTTCTACCAAATAAAAAAAATAAAAATAGGGGGTTGATCGTAGATGGATGAAAATAAAGAGTAATATAACAAAATAAAAATAAAAATCCTGCCTAAAAAAATGGGGGTCGATCGTAGAAGGGTGAAAATTCAGGGTTGTATGTATTTTTGAATGCTGTATCATGAAAAAATAAAAAATAAATTGTTTTTCAAAAATAAAAATTAAGTGGTGGACTACCCTTAACATTAAGGGAGATGATTTGTGAATCTAAACCATCCAGGGCGCCACCCAAACGCATACAAATTTTTTTATTCAAATCGGTCTAGCCGTTTATGATACCGACTGCAGCGCCATCTGCTGGGCTGATTTGTGAATATAAACCATCCAGGGCGCCACCCAAACGCATACAAAAAAAATCATTCAAATCGGGCCAGCCGTTTGGTATGAACTTGGGATGTACGTGCCACACACGTACAGTAGAATTATATACCGGGTGATGGGGCACCCCTATTTTTGAGAGAAATAATTCGATTCAAAGCATGAAAATTCAGGGAGCTATTGAACAACTAAAATGTGATTTTTTGAGATAAAAATTAATTCTGTTGGACTTCCGGTTTCGCCAGAAATGATCTGAGTATTAGTTTTTCAAATGAAACACCTTGTACATTTTCATTCTTTTGAAATCTAGAGCAAATTCTGAACATGATAAGCTGAATTTTTTATTATTTTTTTTGTATCTCAAAAAAAACTTTTTTCAAGAATGATGATTTTTTACATTTTGAACGTTCCTCTTCGATGCCATGTTGTAAAAAAATTTTTTAATTACAATACTTTGCCACCAGCCAGTTTGAATGTGACAAAATAACTTTTTTTCGATTATCTCATGTTTTTTGAATGGCATCTCTATGGGACACCCTCTGCAACAGATTGTTTCGAAAAAAAGGAATCGAATGATACCAAAATTTTGAATATCTGTCGATTATTTTCAGAGTTATCACTATTTTAAAAAAATGTACCACAAAATAGTGCAGCCGCTGGACTAAACAACACCAAAATGATGGAAATTTTTGAATATTACTTCTACTCAATTGTCTCATAACGATTTTCAACATTGAAAATTATCATACGTTAAATTTATTATTTTGAATTTGAATACGCGATTTTGAGGATTATCAACACTTATTACAAATTTTTGAAAACAACAAATACGTAGCACAATGCTCTTATACTCTTACTATAAAAGATGCTCAAAATGTTGACCATTATGTTCCATGCATAATATCACCCTTCTGACTGCTGCTCGAACTGCTCTAGTTAACTCTGCTGGGCTGATATTATTGAAAGCTGTGATGACTTTTTGTTGCAGTTCCTCGCGTGTCTCACTAGAAGTTGCATATACATCATTTTCCATTGTTCCCCATGAATAATAGTCTGAGGGGGTTAAGTCTGGTGACATAGGTGGCCATCTGATGGGACCATGTGTAGAAATTAGTTTATTTCTGTAAGCATTATTCAGGTAATTGATTACCATTCCATGATTATGAGGGGGTGCACCGTCCTGTTGGAAATAGAAATTTTGCAGAACCAATGGAAGGTCGTCAATGATTGGCTCGATAGCATCCCGAAGAAACGTTAGGTATCCAATAAGTGATCCATCAAAAAAATGGCACAATGAATCGATCTCCAAGTATACCCATCCAACAGTTAAATCCGAACCTTTCTTGAGGATTACTTTGATGTAAAAGCCTTGGATTCTGCTGTGCTCAATATCGAGTATTATTCCTATTGGAGAGCCTTCTATTGGTAAATCTTGTTTCATCTGAGTATAAAATTCTCAAAGGAAATTGGGGATTTTCGCGAACATTATGAAGAAACCTTCGACAGTATTCAAGTCTTCTTTCATCGTCTCCACCGTAAAGCCTTTGATGTATCGGATATTTATACGAGCGAAACTTATGCTTTTTCAAAATTCTCTGTACAGTCGATTGACTTGCGTCACATTCATTAGCTAATTCTCGTGTTGAAGAAGTCGGATTTACCTCCACATATCCTAGAACGTCTGTCTCTTTATCTTTGCTGACTATTACATTTACATTTAGATTTCGAATACGTCGGTTGTTTGGCTCTTGTCTCAACTGACGTTCAAGTTTCACGAAGTATGTCCTACACGGATGTCTTCTACCAGGAAACCTCCGTCTGTATAAATTTGATGCAGCCTTAGAATTCTTCAGAAACTCACCGTAAATTAAAAGCATGTCAATTTTTTCATTTTGGCTGAATTTATCCATGACACAGTTATAATGATTGGACTGAGATAACAGTTATTTCGTATTGATACTCATTTGACAGCAGATATTCATCTATTTTTTTATCCAAAGGCGACTTTGACAAAATTTGGAGTTGACGATGGAAACACATTCCTTTATTGAAACAGATTAAACTATTAAACACTTTCAGAATCTGTGAAAATGGATAGTGTAATTTCTGTGATCCTATCAACCATAGTGGGAATACTAGTAATTATTCTTTTTGAAGACGAATTACTTTCAAAATGTGAATTATAGACGTAATGAAATATCTGCTGGTAGCAAACCAGAATTTTCATTAAATTTTTCTGGAGTATGCATCTATTAGAAATACATACATCAAATTTGCCAACTATTCGTATTGATATAGTAAGTGAAATTTCAAATAATGTTATTATTTGGGATTTTTATTAGTCCAGAGGCCACAATAGATTTTTTGTCATAGTGATAAATCTGAAAATAATTGACAGATATTCAAAATTTTGGTATCCTTTCCTTTCCCATAGAGATGCCATTTAAAAAACATGAGATATTCGAAAAAAAGTGATTTTGCCACATTCAAACAGCGGCTGATGGCAAAGTATTGTAATTAAAATGCTAATTTCATTATCTCGGACAACATGGCATCGGAGAGGAACATTCAACATGTGAACAATCATCATTCTTAGAAAAAATTAAAAAAAAATGATAAAAAATTTAGCTTATCATGTTCAGAATGTGCTCTAGATTTCAAAAAAGTGAAAATGTACAAGGTGTTCCATTCGAAAAACTAATACTCAGATCATTTCTGGCGAAACCGGAAGTGCTACAGAATTAATTTTTATCTCAAAAAAATCACATTTTAGTTGTTCAATAGCCCCCTAAATTTTCGTGCTTTGAATCGGATCATTTCTCTCAAAAATAGGGGTGCCCCATCTCTCAGACTCACCCGGTATATAAAGAAAGAAAAATTAAATGTAAAAGTTTTGTAGTTATGACTGAATTCTGATAAAATGCTATCAAAAATACAATAGCATGCAGGTTTCAGGGGATAATATTTTAATGCGATACCATGTATATTTTTGAATTTTTGGAAGGTTTTCTTCCCTGATTTCAAAAATATACCATATGTTACCCCTATCTTATATCGTTTTTGGGTTTTTTAACGTCAAATAACTCAGACTAGTTGTTACTCCAAATACCTATCCTATAAAAGTGAACATTTTCAAAGTAAGATATGAAAATGACTGTATTATGTTTAGATGGTTGAATTTCTCTAATGGAATAATCAAAATGGTTTACAGTGAGGAAGAAAAATTTCAAATATTTTATAACACACTGTTGTGTTTTGATTGACTTCACCCAATAACTCACGCATATGTCGGTTGGCCCCATGTGAGTTCATTTGAAAGATACCTGCGACACACACAGACTTGGAACTTCCAGAGTTCTTTCGAACTATGCCACTTTGCTCCGAGAAGACGATAGGTGGTTATGTCAGCGTATACTAGGAACCGTGTGCTATCACATATGTGTGTTTGGCGTTCACTTCTAATCAGTAGTCGCCAGTAACTGGGTAACACTTCCCAATTCCCCAAGTATTATAAAGGAAACGAACTAATGATAGCTTTTATCGAGGAGATTAATTTTGTGAATGAAATAAATACGTAAGGAAAATAAATGGCATGAAACTGTGTGAATCAAGACTAGATAAAATAATAAACACTAGAAAACAAATTGAGTGAACTTTGTGAACAAAACTGAGTTACTTGAGTAACTCTCTGCAACCAATAATTCATGATATTAAACCACACGAAACTCGGTTACTTCAACAGTTGGAAAACTCTACTAAAAACAAAGAATTCCACGGTTTCTGGTGAAGGAAATTTGGTAATTATCGAAAAGGACTCCCCCGTCTAGTTTGAATGATCGGAAAACTAACCCGCTCGTAAGTACTCATCTCGATACGGAACTAATGAATTTTTTACATTTCTCCAGCCCAACCGAAAAAAAAGGAACTATTGACTTGAATAAAATTTCTGGTGAGTTTATTCAACGCCGGCCACGATGAAATATCAACTGACTATTTTTTTGCGAGAATTTACTACGTCAAATCCCTCCCACTAAGTCCTTTGGGAACCCCCACTTGAGTCAAATTTTGACCGGTTTTAATAATTTCATCCCTTATTTCACAACGTATTTGTAGTTGAGTGATTACCTAACCAATGGGGTGGTATTTTTGCAAAACTGTAAACAAGTTCGTTATGACTCCGTCGACCAATCCCGAGTCTAGTCGGGGGCGGAGCTACCGCTTGATCTTCGCCATCCGAGAGGTGCACCCGTTATTTGAGAGGTACTACTTTAAACTATGGAATGATCTGTTCTAATTTTTGTAGGTTTTAACAATCATCTCTCTCCGTTAGACTGCTGGAAGTGATCATACTGTAGAGCTAGAGTTTTCGGGTTTGGAGAAAAATGATCAAAAACCTCTTTGCCTCAGACCCGTTGCAGCCTATTGAGCCATTAATCTGAATACAAATAATTTTCCATCGAATGCCAATTCATTTCGCCAACGAAACAAACAATTGCATGGAAATTTGTTGCAATTTCCCGCTTTCTGCTAGTGAACCTATATTTCTTAGAAAAATTCCCATATCTCGAAGGTTCTATTCGGTGCCTGACGAAAACCATCCGAACCGATTAACAATGGGTTTTCCTCTCTGCAGATGTGTTCCCTGCCGGGCCAATTTGGCCCGCTTGTAATTTTTATTCATCCTTCAAGATTTTTTCAAACAACCGGCTAGCAGATGTCAAGAGTTCTACGAAAATGATGATTTTTGTTTTCGACTTTTTGCACAGCAAACCTGCGTTCCAGATGACAAGGTTTTTGGAAACTGTGATTGTTTAACTCCCTTGAACCCAACTGTTTATGACCCCTCGAGAAGAAAGCTTTCAGGACCCGAGTATGAATATCTGCTATTGAACCCGGCGATAGATTCTTACAGAGTTATCCTCTGATTTTGTTACAATTCATACAAAAATAGATAACTCATAAAGGGTATTAAATGTGTCCGCCATTATTGTCAATGCATAATTGATAACGTCGTGTCTTTAATAAGTTGAATATTATTATTATCATTAAGAATGTCTTCCAGAAATCCCCAGGAATATGAATCCATAGAAGTCAAGTACGGACTGTTAGGTGGCCATTTAAAACTTCCATTATTTCCTATCCATTTTGGTAACACAATATTGAAATGTTTTTGAACGGGTAGGACTCTATGCGGGGTTGCCCCCTCTTGCATCCAAATCTTACTGGCGAGCTCGGCTTCCGAAAAATTGGATGAAAGGATATTTTCTACTTCTGGGATGAGTTTTTTTGTATAGGTAACTCCTGTTAATATATAATTATAAAATATAGGGCCGACAATTCATTTCTAAAAATTCCGCATCAAATGCTAACAGTTTTTCTTCCTGTTTCCTCAATTTGTTTTACCAACCTTTTTCTTTGGTCCTTTTTTTACCACGACCTTCGATGGTTTCTATTGAAAACTCCTGCCGTAGAGAAGGATGACTCATCAGTCCATAATATTTTAGTTAAATAATCGGGATCTTCATTCAGCCCTTTCCTCTTTTGAGTCTTTGTTGTAAGATGTACGGGTGAAATTATATATGTTTTGTAGTTGTTCTTTTTCAAAGTACGTTGGATTTTGGTAAAACTCTCACCTAATTGATCGGCTACATTTTTTAAACTTCATTCAAAATTTCCTAAAAAATAATACAATGTTTCAAAAAGTCTACTCGTGAATTAATATGGACAGGCTTACCTTCGAAATAAAGCAATATATCTAGCTGTTCTTCCTGGTTTTCTTGAACTACACGCTTTTTCCACTGGAACTGAAGGTATGATTCACCTTTTGGTAAATATTTTTGAATGTATTTTCTGAAGGTGCACGATTTGGATATAATACCCTATATGCACTTTTTGCTGCACCTTTATTTCTGTTGTTTTATATATAACAACTATTTATTTATTTTTATTTTTTAGCAGCAGGTACAAATTGAATAAACTTATAAGATACTTATGAGACACATTTTACAGTTGAAGTTAGAATTTCTAATCATATTACTTAATTAGGTTAGTGTAGATTAAGGTAATTCTTACATCACTCATATAATAATATCTTAATAGGCTATCATCACAATACTGCTAAAATTATTCGATGCACAATGGTATTTATAATACTGTGTATGCACCCCTGTATCTATTATTGAGTTACATTTGAGGTTTTAATTGTAGTTAATAGGTAATTGTATCACATTTTGCCAGTTAATAAGACTATTTATGATAAATTGATGAAATGGATTCTTGAAATGCATTTATTTGTAGTTTGATTTCTTTTCTTGTATCCCATCATTATATTATATAGTTCATTTTATATTTACTGTCAACAATCTATTCCGTTGAGGTTTTTTTAGTTCTGTGATAATTCTTAAGCTTGAAACAGTCAGGTAAGTCATTGTAAATTTTTGGGCCCACACAGTAGATGTGGTTTTGACATGCTTTGTGTTTGAGGTTTTGCAGCTTAACCTTGTCGTTGTTTTTATCATGAATCTTATGACTGATTTCTGATGGAGTTGTTCTATGTTTAGTATCTTACTTTCTTTGGAAACCCTGTCACTAGGATATCTTTTCTTTTTGAAAAGCATAATTTTAATAATCCATTTTTGGGATACCTGTAATTTTGCTAATTTTGTTGAGCCTGCATTGCCCCACACCACCAAGCCATAGTTTGATATTGACTCAGCTTATGCAAAGTAAATTGTTTCTAGAGTTTTGAACGGTATCATATTCCTTAGTTCATAGAATTTGTGGATTAGTTTTCTGAGTTAGTTACATACTTCACATGTTCTTTCCAAGTGAGCTTTTCATCCAATATAACTCCAAGGTTTTTTAAACTAGTTTTTCTTTTTATGCTCATACCACATCTACATCACTGACCCAGGTTGCATTTTGATTCATGGATTTTGATGGATTCGAAGTTTGGTAAAGTACGTGTGGATAGTGAAAACGCCAAAAAAATTTGTTTTTTCCACATTTAGAGAAAGTAGGCTATCATCTAAAGAGTTTTTTATTATCTGTAAAGTTTTTTATGCCTTTAATTTGGTAGTTTTCCAGTCTTGTTCTCTCATTAAGATACCCGTATCGTCTGCGGAGCGGTAGATATTGATATTTTCATCGTCAAGTAGATCCATCATGCTATTGATGTAGATATTGAACAACAAGGTTGAGAGAACTGTATCCTGAGGCACACCAAAATTTACTTCTAATGTATCGCTTTCTTGCCCAGGTACCAATATAATTTGATAACGATTTGTGAGGTATGACCTGATAAGGTTATTTGGGATACCCCTGATTACAGCATTATCTAAACTTTTCAGTAGAGTTTGGTGTTCCATAGTGTCAAAAGCTTTCTTGAGATCCAGAAAGATGCCCAATACTTTTTTCCCTAGTCTAAATTTTTTTGTATCTATTCGGTTACTTCAACAAGTGCCTTATCAGTATTTGAGTTTTAGCTGAAAGCAAACTAGTTTGGATTGAGTAAGTGATTTTTTTCCACCAAGGTTATTAGTTTGCAGGGTGTCCCGAAACTATACTATCAAATTGAAGAAAATCCCTTCGAAAAATAAATAGGATTTTCCTGATATAGTTCTTCTTAAATGTCGTTTTTTGGAAAAAAATCACATTTTCAGTTGCCACCAGTGGCGTACAAGAAGGGTATCATGGTCCCTTTTCTCCCTTATTTTTTTACGCCATTGGTGAAATATGAAAAATTATAAATTTCTTGCATTCCTCATTCAATTCTGAATAAAAAATGTATACTTGTTTGAATCCGAAAAAACCAACCGTTTTCAAGATAATTGCGCTTTGACGAATACAAACATATTAGTTCAGAAAAAATTGTTCGGCTATAGTGAAGTTTTCAATAAAAAAAAATATCCTTCCATGACACTTCCATATGTATTTTCCACAGAGCTACTTTCTTACAGAGGTAGAGGGTGTTTTAACTGGAAAATTAAAAGGCATTTTTCTCGTAAGTATCATAGATTCCAAAAAAAATCATCAAATTTGCAGAGATGTTTTCCTCCAATGGGTGCTCTATATTGAAAAAAGAATAAGTTGTCACAGAGTGCAGAAGACTACCATAGTTTCTTTCCCCACCCCACATCCCACGGAACTGATACATTTTTGGTAGAAAGTGTATAACTCTTTCAAAAATAAATTTTGATTATAAATACATGTTAACGATTTTTTCATTGTATTGTATTATCATTTATGAAACAGATTTTGCATTGAATTCCCACCCAATTATTCCAAACAGAAATGCTCTTTAGAGGTTCATTTTTCCCAACTAATTCACCTCAATATTGGAATAATGTAAACATTTCTCCTATGGAAATGTGTAATGAGAAGAATTATGTCGAACTTATTCTCTAAGTGCTTTTTGAAGGGACCCTAGTGGAAAGATAAAAGCACAACAAAACCATTTGATATTCAATTCAATTCAATTTATTCATTCATTCATCAATAATATTTACATAGTAAAGATCTTAATGATACATACTTCGGTTAATAGCTAAAGTCAATTTAGGTTGAGCCAGTTAGGCGGATCCGCCTAAGCCTGAGAGGCTTGTGTTGCGGTTACACCAACTAGCCCAAGGATGATGAGATAGTAGCAAATAGAGAATATACATGGATGGTTTTGGAAAAAAAAGACTGAAAGAAATAGAAAAAGACTGGATGGAGAAGGGCTACAAATATATATTTATATATATAAGTATAATTTTTGGTTGTTTTCTGGTTTAGTCGAGATTATCTTTATAGGAAAAATCTAGTTTCTAACGGATTTTGTCGGATGTGTAACTTCATGAGTTTCTTGAATATTCTCAAATTATTGCACTCTTCCAATTCGGTCGGTAAGCTATTGAATATTTTGGTGCCAAAGTAAAATATGCTTCTTTGCATATGAGTTTTATTAAATCTTGGGATGTACACAGTATGATCAGTGGTATGTCTTGTGTTTCTGGATTGACTAAGAATTCTGTTTCTTTTGTTAAATATCCAGATTTGGCTCTGCAAAATGTAAATTTTCCTTATATTCAGGATTTGTGATTCCTGGTATAGCTGTTCAGTGGAGTATAATCTACCTTTTTTTAATATAATTCCACAAATGATATCTGAGTGAATCAGAGAATTGACTAGTTCACATCATTATCTATTCCAATTCAATTTTGCAATGCACACCTATCTGCAATGAGGGGATTCAGATGATTATGTACGGTAATCAAGTTGTCATCTGTCATTGCAGTGATATTTTCTGAAAAATGATTTGAAACGATTAGGTACCTACTTGTCAACAAAAATGGACCCGTTCTTGTGACAGTTTGGTTAATTCTCAAACAAAATCAGTTGTAACCTTATCACATACGGCGTGTCCAAGCATTGTTGCCCCGAGATTTCCTTCCCCGTGTAACATTTCACTTATAGATAGTGCAGAGAATTGCACAAAACCCTCAATTTACTGCAGACATATTATTCACTGACGAGGCACATTTTTCAAAGAACGCCATAAAGAACTTTCATAATAATCGTGTGTGGAGTGACGAAAACCCTCACGCAATAGTTCAGTTCATTCAATGTGTGGATTGGTATTGTTGGGGATTATTTGAATGGTCCCCACTTTTTTCTAGAGACTCCTAATGGAAATTCTTATCATGATTCCCCTGAAAATCCTCGACGAACGCTGGTTTACATATCATGAATGTCGTGCGTTCAGCCTGACAGCTTTGAAAGTAATAGACTAATAGACATCAACTTTTCATATACGTACCCAAAAGTACATCATTCCTATCTTTCCAAATTATTGTATCTATTGAAATTCGTTCACAACATGGGACATTCATTTTGGGAATGAGAACTGATCATCTGAAACCATAATGTGATCATAGTATTCATCAGTTTTAAACTATTAAAAATATCTTGAATCCAACAGTGGATTTAATGTGACGGTAAGAGCTGCTGAGTATCGCATATATGTCACATATTTCTAAAGATAATTTCGTTTTTTTGATTCAAATATTCAAAATACGACAAGTCTGAATTAGAAATTATTATTGAAACAATATTTCCGAAAATTTTCCTCAATGACATTATCAAATAAATTGGATTTAATGGGATGGTTTCATTCATATACCAATACTAATGAATAATCAACAAATTTGTGAGAAAATCCAGCAAGAATTGTTGGAGCATTAGCATATCTCAAAAAATGCCATGCATGGAAAGAACAATATAAGAATGCAAAAAAAGTACATATCATTTGGTACCACGAAATCTTAATTCTATTTCGACAAATTACCGAAATCCACTAACTACATGCTTTAGGAATCATTTCAGAAATTAAGAATCAAAATGATCCACATTATAAGTATATCATAGTCAATCGAGACTATAACATTCTTTGTTGTTTCGGGAATTTCTATCAATTTATTCATCAATGCTCCAGAGATGACGATGAGAAAATAATATTCTCACAAGGCCAAACAAGTGTCAGTACATTCATCCCTTGTATATCCGAAGAGGAGTTGCTATATTTTATAAAACATACTTCCAAAAATAAACACTTGTGTGTACTCCATTAAATTCTAGGGTGCACTATAAGCAAGATCGTTGATTTAACTGTAATGCCTCTAACTAATTTCATTAATTTATCGCTTATGTTGTGGATATCTCTCACCGAAATGGAAACTCATCTTGTATCACCTGTTTTTGAAATTTGGGAAATTATTGTTCAATCAGTACCTCCTCAGTTATTTCGAAAAATCAGTAATATGCGTAACTACTGACTTTTTGTGATTAACGGCTATCTACAGTTTGTGATTACACCTGATGAGTAGGCATATTGAGCCCTCAGCATGAGAATCATTTTCTTTTATATCCTTATTAATAATTGTTAATTTGATTGAATATGGCAACAAAATGAAGGCAGAAAAGCGGCAAAATATTCCATTTGAAAGTTATTCCAGTATCGTCACCATTGTCCTAAACTTTCAGCATTGATCCATAATATTTCCTTTTGAGGGATGCAAATAAAACATCTGAATCATCTCCCAGGGATAACAAAGCTATGACAACTGTTTCATCATTCATAATTCTCTGAATTCGTAACTGTTCATGTGTACATCTTTCCATGAATTATACACAATGCGGTTGTCTGTCGTCATGCGGGTAATTTCCTTCGTATATTCCACTGTTCACTTCACAAAGTAACAATTGGGATATTGTAGTTGTTTTTTCAATGACAATATTGTGACCAATGATATGTCACAAACCTGAGTTCAGTATTCAATCTGTGGATGAACCTGATGAATATGGATATTTGGGATTTCTACAGTCGAAGCAATTTTACTATATTGCTATCAAAAAATTAATAATGAACGATTACATCCATTGAAATGATTTCGAAAGCAAAACTCAATTAGATACATTTGATGGAAACAATACATCCAAATATAAACAAAATGCACCACTTTTCCATTTTTTTAAGATAAATTCCACCAACAGATGATAAATTCAAGAATATAAATGGCATTGAAGACTTGATTTGACTTGTTGATTTGAATCAACACATTCGGAAACAACACCAAATTTTCTCTAATTTCTAAACCCAGCGCTTGTCGTCTTCTGTAGGAGACGGGGACGAGTAAAGTACTTAAGGCTTGGATACCATCAACGGTGCTTGCATAATACGCTTTAGTTGATCTGTTCGACACCAGATCGCATCCAATTCTAAATTTTGTTGGTAAAATTCGTGCGCATTGAGTGCAAATTTTAAATTATATTGGGAAAACCAGTGGCGAGTTCAGAAAATATTGCACATAATTTTGTATCTCAGGATCGATCAGATTATATGACATTCACATCGTTACATATACCAAGTGAAGTAATTCAGAAGATTCACGGTGGAGTTGTGCAACCCGACCATGTCTCGTTTATTTGAGAGTGGACCAGAAAATTGTAATTTCGAGTGATATACTTCTGATCAGACTCAAAAGGAGGACCAGCCGTGTATGCACTGTAATTTAGACTTGACCGGCACTCCTAGTGGTCAAGTAATGTAATCGTGTGAAAAAAAAATGGGATTTCGACGGAAATATCCGTTCTGAGTGAAGTCTGTCTATATGTGTGTGTGTGTCTGTACCAATCGAGCGAAAATTTGGTATGAATAAAAATGTTCAATAAGTGTTTTTCTGGACGATACCGTCAATCACAAAAAACTGATGCGCGTTATGAAGGACTTGGGTATCAGAGGTATAGTCTATAAATTGTGCGAATCATCCCTTAACGATGGGACGCAGTACGTTCAAATCGAAAATGAGGTAAGTGAATCCCGCAAGGTAATTCAATTTCAATTGATTCATTTATTTTTCATCCATTCATAAGTATGTATAGAAATCGTCACTATCACCTTCAAATGAGTAACAATAAAACAGGTTGAAATGTGCAAATATTGAAAAGATATATGTCTATGAGTTGAGGAATTCACCATGGTTGTAGTAACATCTATCTACCAAAAATATTTTGAGAATTCGGGGAAATTCAGTATGATTTGTAGCCTGTGATTTATTAACAATTTCAAGTCCATCACAGATGGCATATCTGATGGAATCCTATGTTTACGGTGAGGAATGTAAAAATTATGTTTGTGTGTCATGTGTTCATATCGTGAACATCCCTATTGGTTATGAATTTTTTATTATTTTGGAAAATATTTACTGCCATTTCGAATATATATATATATATATATATATATATATATATATATATATATATATATATATATATATCCAATATATAAAATTCACGAGAAACGGTGTAATTAAACTCCGAAATGGCTCGACCGAGTCTCATGAAATTTTGTGTGCATATCGGATAGGTCTGCGAATCGGACAACATCTATTTTTCATCCCCCTAAATGTTAAGGGTGGTCCACCCCTTAATTTTTTATTTTATTTTTGAGATAAAAAAAATTATGATACAGCATTCAAAAATACATACAACCCTGAATTTTCACCCTTCTACGATCAACCGCTATTTCTCCATCGCGATTTTTAATTTATTTTATTTTATCCACAGATCCGCAATAGGGTTGCAAGATGGCAATCGAATATAATAATTGTAGTACGATAAATTGAGAACCGGATAACGGGATAGAGAAAAAACGGGATAACAGGAAAACGGGATAACGGGAATAACGGGATAACGAAAAAACGGGATAACAGGATGACAGGATAAAGGAATAACGGGAAAACGGAAAAACGTGATAAATAAAAAACAGGATAACAGGAAAACGGGATAACGGGAATAATGGGATAACGAAAAAACGGGATAACTGGATGACAGGATAAGGTGATAAGGGGAAAACCGAATAATGAAAAAATGGGATAACAGGAAAACGGCATAACGGGATAACGAAACAACGGGATAACGGGATAACGGGATGACAGGATAAGGAGATAACGGGAAAACGGGATAACGGGATAAAGAGAAACGGGATAACAGGAAAACGGAAAAACGGGATAACGGGAATAACGGGATAACAAAAAAACGGCATAATGAGATGACAGGATAAGGGGATAACGGGAAAACGGGATAACGGGATGAAGAAAGAACGGGATAACAGGAAAACGGGATACTGGGACAACAGGAAGCGGAAGGAGTCAAAAGCATAGTCTAGATGAAACAACATAAAGGAAAACATAGAAAAAAAGAAATTCTACGCGGACGAGAGTTTTCGGGAAAAACATTTTAGGGAACATAGAAATTTGGACAGGACAACGTCTAACGGGTCAGCTAGTCTTTATATATATAATTCTACTGTACGTGTGTTGTCACTGAACTCCTCCTAAACGGCTGGACCGATTTGGATGAATTTTTTTGTATGCGTTTGGGTGGCGCCCTGGATGATTTAGATTCACAAATCATCCCCCTAAATGTTAGGGTTGGTCCACCCCCAAATTTCATTTTTCATTTTTCAGACAAAATGTTTTGTTTTTATTTTTTCATGATACAGCATTCTCAATTTTCACCCTTCTACGATCAACCCCTATTTTGCTATCAAGATTTTTATTTTTATTTTGTCATGACTTAGAATAAAAAAATCCATATTACTCTTAATTCACCCTTCTACGATCAACCTCTGTTTTTTATTTTTTTTCAGGAAAACGGGATAGCTGGAATAATCGAAAAAATGGGAAACCGGGATAACGGGATGACATGATAAGGGTATAACGGAAAAAAAACGGGATAACAGGAAAACGGGATAAAGAGAAAACGGGATAACGGGATGACAGGATACGGGGATGAGGAGAAAACGGGATAACGGAATGAAGAAAAAAATGGGATAACAGGAAAACGGGATAACGGGATAACGGGAATAACGGGATAACGAAAAACCATGATGACGGGATGACAGGATAAGGGAATAACGGGAAAACGGGATAACGGGGTTGAGACAAAAAGGGGTAACAGGAAAATGGGATAACGGGATAACGGGAAAATTTTTGGAAAAAACATTTCAGGGAACATAGAAATTTGGACAGGACAACGTCTGTCGGGTCCGCTAGTATATATATAGAGAGGGAGACATATGTCGGAATTTTGAATTCTTTGAAAAGTGTTTTACAAGAAAATTTTCTAGGTGTTCCAGCTATTCCTTTTACGTTTTTGTGCTATAAATATGTCTGGTACCGCCAGAGAGTTACCCCACAGACATACACCATATCTCAACCTGGACACTCTTTGAGCATGATACAGGGCAAGGAGTTGATGTTCTGTTAGAATGCATCTGTGATTCCTCAAGAGATAACACATTGGATTAACTATACCTATCTAGTCAGAGCAGTGCTTCTTCCAGTTCAGGCAAGCATCGTTGCCGATACCCAAGAACTTGGTTTCACTTGCATTCTGAATTTAATCATCTGTGACGCTGCATTGCACAGATGCACATTGTTTCTGGCGATTGTGAAATCACACTAATTGAGTTCTATTAGCATTGAGGAGTAGACCTCACCAATCACTGACTGAAGGGTATTTTTACAGTTATTATCGTCTTCAGCACAAACTATCGGGGACGTATCGTCCGCGTATATAGTTAGAACCAACGGAGTTAGGAAGGTTTCCGATTCATTGGTTTATAATAAAAACAGTACAGGGCCCAGTACGGATCCCTGTGGCACACCCTTAGTAGTATTGAGGTGTTCGGAGTTATATCTGCGACAGTTGCTCTCTTTGATATGGTTACTGATACATATTGTTGCCTATCCCGTAAAAATGAATAAATCCAGTCACAAGCAATTCCCTGATATCATACGAATATAATTTGGACATTAGTAGGGTATGATTGACGCAGTCGAATGGCCTACTGAGATCGCAAATTATCTCGAATATCCAGCTTCCAGATATTTCACCAGGACCCCAACAAAATAAATTGCTACGAATTAGTTGATCGGTTACTACGGAAGCCATGCTGCTTCCCTGTGATAAAATTGTATCTGGTTATAAAACTCATAAGTCTTTCCATATATGCATATTCGAAGATTTCCTAAAATGCTGGGGATATCGTCACTGGCCTATAGTTTTCCATATTCTCCATATCGTATTTTTTATGAACTGAAACGACTTAACCAATTGTCAATGATTTCAGAAATGTTCCTGTTAAGAAAGGCAGATTGATAAAAAAGTGAGTGGCTGTTTTATGAACGGAATAAATACACTCCTCCAATGAAAACAGTGAAACCTCATGGTTTCCGGGAGATGTTTTTCTTTTGAGTTTATTGTTCAATAGGGTAAGTACCTCTATTGGTGAGAATGGCTCACGGAATGAAGAATATTGATTCGTATTTATAAGACGTTATGAATGGAGTACCTCAAGGTACAGTTCTAGGAACACTACTCTTTCTGATGTACATCAACGGAATAATTTCCCTTGAAACAGATGTGAATATATCTGGATGTCACATTTATGCTGTTTACTGATGATACTTGGGACGCAGTAAAGAACAAAGCAGAACAAAATGTGGAAATATTTGGAAACTGGTTTAGCAATATGGAGCTAACACTGAATTTGGAAAAAAAACTAAATGTATTACGTTATCATGCAACAAATCTAAACGTATGGTCCATCTATTGCGTTTAGTGGTAGCGTTCAATAGAAACGACTAAACGTATCGACTTATCGTAACTGGTGCGTTTTGAAATGTCGCGTTTTAAAATGTTGATTTCAGTTTGATTTATTCGAAAATATGAACAAGATGTTCATAAGATCAAATGTAGTTCAATGTCCAGTGTGGTTTTAACCGGGGAAGTAGTTGTTTTCTGTTAGATATTCACAAACAATAAATTAATTTTTATCGTCGATTTTTCAATTTCTATTCAATATTCAATTGAGACTGTTTCTATTTTCGACGTTGCTTTTAGTATTGCGTTAATTATAAAATTGAGATGTTGCATACTGTCAATGCGTTGTTGGATGGGAAAGAACTGATTTTACTGTGAATCTGTGAAGACAAAAAACATGTTTCTGAACCGAGAAACGGAAGCTGTTTTCAGCAATTGATAAAGCGTCATTCAATAAATTCGTCCCACGTGCAATTTCAGGTTGTGAATAACTTTCTACGACATTAACGTACAATCGTGTGGATAATCTGGGCTTTAATGATTCATTTTGCAGATATCTCTCCACAGGAGAACTTTCCGGTCATTGGCCTTCCAATTCCGGATTTCTCATAATCATATTAGTAGAAACGTAAAATCCGTTTTAAGTGTGCTTTTTTTTTTGAAAGTTTTCAATCGACTAGACTCCCAAACGCGCGCGATTGATTTGCCTCCGGAGCAAATCGATTTTTTGAAGCTTTGACTTGTTGCGACTCGCAACGACTAATGGAGATAGAGGGACCATAATACGTACCTTGTATTCAAGCGAGTGAGGTGATTAAACGTTTCGTTCAAACGAAGAAGATACTCACCTGAATCGACTCACATATAAAAACGGACACTCAACTTATTTCATCGAGTGTGTGGAATCCATAACATACTTCGGAATTGAAGTTGATATGAAGCTGAAATGGAACCTCCACATCAATAAAGTAGTGATAAAATTATGATCGATACTGTTCACCTTCAAATATCCAAAAAACTAGCTTGGTATTAATGAGCTCAAAATTCTTTACCACTCACTAGTAGAATAACGTATCCAATATGGAATTTCAGGTTGGGAAAGAGCATACAATTCCACACAGAACAACTGCAAGCTATACAAACATATTTAGAAAAAACAATATATGATAAAAAAAACGCAGTTATTCTACTTTTTAAAGAGATTCCAATGCTTGAGTAAAAAAAAACTGTATTATTACTAAGTCCTCAACATACAATAAAAAAAAATTACATCCATGAAACACATACATAATACAATATACAAAAGATGTTTTGAGAATTCTACAAAAAAAATATGCAAAAACAGTAGGTCAGAGATCGTTCTATTATACGGGCCCAATCATTTTCTGCCAAGTTCCCTAATCCATAAGGAATATGAACAACACTTCTCCATACAAAGAGAATGGAAGATTTGGTTATATATATATATATATATATATATATATATATATATATATATATATATATATATATATAAATACATATATATTATGATAAGTTGATTGCGGTCGTTTTTATTTCATTTGATATTTGTTCATTTACTTTCCACAATCAAACATCATAACAAAAATTTAAATAATTTTTGTGTTTTGTTTTACTAATATTTTACTATTTTTGTCATTTTCCCAGAAAGTTTAAGCTGAATCCCTTTTTTGAAGATTTATTCAATATGTATTGATGAATAGATACCCATATAAATTTTCAATATCTCCGGTTATGCTCTTTACCTTCTTTCCTTTACCTTATTTCCTTCACCTCAGCTAACTCAATCGGTACGCCTATGGATCTCAGAAGTTGGTTCCACTGTGGAGCCCTCTTGACGTCAATTTCAGAAATGAGCAATTTATTGTTGATGAAACATTGAAAATAAAGTAGAATTTCATCAGAATAATAATTCCCTTTATTCAGGAAAAACTCATTACATCTGCGATAAATAACCTAATTAGAGCTTCAGAACAAGTATATACAGCCAAAAAACGAAATTATGGAATTCAACCTCGTTTTGTAGGTTATATGTGTTATTTTATAGTGATTCGTGAAGAGTTCTAGGAAAATTCGTTCAAAGTCCAGTTATTATTTGCACTGTGGCAACTTTTATGGTTTCAACAAATACCTGGGACCTCCTGGACCAAACTGCTCAGCGTTTCGGATTCTCTCCCGTTTTTGGAAACGGCAACTGCTCTCGCCACTGGGACTTCTCCTCATTTATGAATTTCCAATGAAGCAAAGATAATGTTAACTCTGCATTTGTGAGTTTTTTTATCTAGTAGTGTTCTTCATATTTTCCTGATGTTTTCTTGGCTAATAACTGATTTTATTCCAAATTGTTCGTTTGTTCCAAATTTAGATTTTCAACGTGTTCCTTCCCAAAATTATCTTTTTTTTCCTATCTACTCGCTTGTTGATTCTCTCCCCTCGATACCAACACATTTGGTTTTTCTTCTCGAATTTTCGATTTTGACACACCATTTGTAGCACTTTTCATTATTTTCACTTCTTTAACAGTTTTTATTTATGAAACTTCTCTAACTACCTTATGATATATATATACAATACATGTAAAATTATTTTTTTGACGTTTCTGTTTTTCTTTATTTTCAAAATTACTGATTTTGCATCAACATCTCTCCTGGCATCTCATTGGCTGTTGTGTTCAGATCCAATTTCATATATAGGATGTTTGAACTTTTAATATTCTGCTATCTGCTTGTGGTCAAAAATTTATTAATAAATTTTGATTTCTAAAAACTTTAAAATCATGCCAATTGATTGTAATGTTGAAAACATGTTTATTCCAAACATAGGTATCGATTAATATTATACAAGGTTTCAGAAAAAAGGTAGAATCTTCAGAAAAACTGTAAAATAACAGCACAGATTACCTATTATGAATATTTTTTAATTATGGGTGTTTTCTTTATTTTCATTACTATTTCAACTTTTTAAACATTTAACGTACTTGTGAACATAACAATATATATATTTGTTTTTAACAGTCCCCTCGATATTACTCTCTTTCATATATATATATATATATATAGTTTTGTACCTTACTAGTCAGCAAATATTTATATATATATATATATATATATATATATATATATATAAATATTTGCTGACTAGTAAGGTACAAAACTAGGGATATTGGGGTAAGCAGCAATGAAAAAGTAAACTCTTCAAGGTGTATCCAAGCGTTCGCAAATGTTCATTTCCATCATCAGGAAGACTACAATAGATGGAAAAAAACCAATAGTAATACATATTCACGTTCAAAACATTATGCTACTTACAATTTTTTTGAGGTTGGTTTCAATGATGATAAACATATTCATCTAACATAGTGCTACAGAAGAAAAAAACGTAGATCAAGGACTAAAACGAAGTTCAAAGTTACTACAACCTCATTAGCGTTGTTCAAAATTATATAAATATAAATGTGTACTCTTTGTGGTGTGACAAGTGAAACTGACAGGTTTGGAATGAATCTCCCAATTATATTCAAACCAACGACATCTGACAGGTGTCACTTGGAAATAGTTACAGTGGTGCCAACTGATGTTACAAGGTGACGGTTATGTTGAAAAGAACCATTGTTTTATATTACATTGTTTTCAATTTTGATTGATATCTGAAGAAAATAAATAGGAGTAGATCTCACTCAAATGGTTAATATCTGTTGTATTGTATTAAGAAAACCTAGATATTAACCATTTGAGTGAGATTTATTGTATTCAGATATCAATCAAAATTGTCAACAATGTAATATAAATTATAAAAAAACTAAACAAAAATAAAACAAAAAAACAGATATAAACGATTTGAGTGTCTTGTTTATTGTCCTTAAATGTTAATCAAATTTGACAATAATTTAATATAAAAAAATAATTCATTTAAACACTACCGCCACCTGATAACGTCAGTTGGTACTAATCTAACAGTTGGCACCACTGTAACTATTTCCAAGTGACACCCGTCAGGTGTCGTTGGCTTGAATATAATTGCGAGATTCATTCCTTACCTGTTAGTTTCACTTGTCACACCACTTAGAGTACACATTTATATTTATATAATTTTAAACAACGCTAATGTGATTGTAGTAACTTCGAACTTCATTTTATACCTTGATCTACGTTTTTGTTTTGTACCACTATGTTAGATGAATATGTTTAACATCATTGAAACCAACCTCAATAAAGTTGTAAGTAGCATAATGTTTCGAACTTGAATATGTTTTACTATTGGTTGTTTTCATCTGTTGTAGTCTCCCTGATGATGGAAATAAACATTTCCGAAAGCTTGGATAAACCTTAAAGAGTTTACTTTTTCATTGCTGCTTACCCCAATATCCCTGGTTTTGTATATATATATATATATATATATATATATATATATATACAAGACCAGACAGGAATATATATATATATATATATATATATATATATAATATATATATATTTTTTTTATAGTATATTGAAAAGAACCTAGTAGAGTGTAGAATATAATATTATAGTATAGTTTAGTTCAGTAAAGTATAGTTTTTCCGTGAATCAAATAGGAGGAATACTCCCACAGCAAGATTTTTTTTCGTGAGATATCCGTGATTAATTTTCATTCAAGGCTATAACTTAAGCATAGATGAAATGTATTATTATTATTATCATCAGTTTCTGCCCCGAATGCGATCATTAATTTTTAGCTGTTATTTGTCAAACGGAAGTGTCACTATTAAATAATGACAGCAACTATAGCGCACGGAACTTGACTTGCTATATGTCGTTCGAAAGTCCTTGAGAAACTGTCTCTCTCAAAAATTAAAAAATGGCAAAATTCAAAACTTTGCCGTTTTCCCGAGACTTGTGCTGGTCAAATTCTGGCGTGTCCCACAGCTGATTTTTTTCAAAAGCCAAACCTTACGTACCTACTCATTGTGTCTTACATCATTCCTTCATTTGGGGTGGGTGTTTAGTTATGCATTTCTCTGAAGAATTGAAAGAAGGAATGATATTGACGAATCCTTTGTCCACAGTAGGTGGCGGCTTGCTATGTACGATGAATCACAGGGTTGATATTAAAAGTTTAATATCCACGTGGAAATCATCCACTCTGCTTGACATTTTTAATATTGAAATATCGCAGCACCTTTCCTGTCGGAAAATCCACCTACCCTTGATATTCGAGATTATTAAAATAATATATCACGATACGGTACACGAAAGAGTTCTTTATTTTCCTTCTTCCATTTCAATCAAGTTCAGACTTGATAGAAACTATATAATTTGACATTCTGATCGTATATTTCGTAGTATTGGAAAAATTATTCAGAGGTTATATTACTTTCAGCTGATGTGCAGTGAGTTTAATAACTCCACAACCCCAAATACGGAAAACTTATTTTTACGGGTGGATGATTCAGCTGAGTGAATTATTTTTACATGGATGCAAGAAGCAGTCAAGTGAAAACATTGCACAATGAGGGTTCTGTACCATATCCAGAATTTCATTTCCTTAATGGATTCGAAGGGTTTCTTCTATTAGATAAGACAAGGTATTGATAATACACATGTATTATCCATTTGCAATTTTTTTTTTCGAATGGGCATCGAGATTGAAGAAGTCATTTTTTGAGTTGAGTTGGATGCCTTCCAGTGGAAACTCGATTAGGAAAATATACTAAATGGAAAAATTATCACTTGTAATACCACTAGAGGTTAAATAATTTCCTTAAATTTTTTCAAGCTAATGAATATTTTGAAAATTATCCCGAGTCGAAGACAAGGGATCATTTTTTAAAAATATTCAAAAAGTTATTTTTAACTCCCGTTGGTACAAGAACAGTCCGGCTGGACAAAAAACGGTCTCTTCCGGGTTCAAATCGGCGGCATCACCAATTGGAATTGACGTCAAAAAGGTCAGAATAACGAATCACTCTGCCAGAGCCACTGCTGTTTCACCTTCAGCCAAAACAGGAATTGGTGAACAGAAATTCATTAAAATCACAGGACATGAAAGTAGTCACTCGATAAAATCATTTCTGCAGATAGATTCAAGTCACCATCAGGAAATAATTGATGCAATGAGGTCTGTTTCAACTTCTGTAAAGTCAAGTCATAAACTCTGAAGTAACAAGGAGCCACCGCTTCCAATCAACCTCCTGCCATAGTTTACAATGATTGCGTTTTTCATATAAACAATAATTACATTAGTCAAAATGATATAAATAATTTATAATTATTATTATTTGAATATTTTGTCATTTTATAGCTACCTGAATTAAAAACTAAAAGCTGATTTTTTTTATTATTTTTTTGGCTACAACAAACAAGAAATAGTTGGGAATTCTCTATTTATTTGATTTTCATATAGGTTCATGAACAAATTTAGTTTGCGTCGCAGTTTCGGCACCAATAGATTCCTAGCCTATAAATTCTTGATTTCTACCTATTGTGGTTGCATGAAAACCTTTAAAAATTTTTTTTTTTAATTTGGGTTAAGGTAGAAAATCTATTTTATCAATTTTTATGTATGTTCTTTTATAATAAGGTTTGGGACAATGGATTCTTAGCTTATGAATTCTTAATTTCTACTTATTGTAGTTGCATGAAAATTCAGTTTAGAACGTAGCATACTATATTATGATATCATATATCAATTTTGGGTTACTACAAGTAGTAGAAAATTATTATTTTATCAATTTTTCTTATATAAATTTAGTGTGCTTCGCAGTTTCGGCAGCAATGGCTTCTCAGCCTATGAGATGTTGATTTCTACTTCTACCATTTTACAATGTAGCATATTATATTTCCCAATTCTTTATAAACTTTGGACTACTACAAGTAGTAGAAAATAAAAATTATATATTTTTCTATATAGGTACATGGACAGATTTAGTTTCGTCACCAATGGATTATTAGCCTATACATTGTTGATTTCTACTCATTGTACTTCATAGTTACTTAGAGCTACTACAAGGTTTAGAAAATTATAATTTTAACGGTTTTTCATAAAGGTAGGTACATAACAGATTTAAATTGCGTCACAGTTTCGGCAGCGATTTTAGCCTATAAGTAGTTGCATGGAAATAACATTTTAAGATTTTGTGGTAGAAGTGGTAGAAAATGGCTTTTTTTGCATTTTCATAAATTTTTTATACGCGCTCTATTGCAAAGCATACATAACCAGCGTCAGCAAACATCATATGGGGCTGTGATCATTGTATTTTGACAATACAAAACATCAGCAAAAACTCGTGTTTTGTAGTAAAAATAATATTGTGCAGTCAAAACGAACGCAAACTTTAAACTCCAAAAATGGATCGATTTGGAAATCATGCTGTATGTAAAATATGCATAAAATTGTCTATTGTAATGATGAATCATCGTACTATCTCCTATTTACCCGCATTAATAGAAGATTGTGGTTTCTATTTGAAGGAAGAACATTTGTTCCGAATTGTTCAGGAATATTTGCTTCTAAACTACTCAAAATTGAAAGTGTTGAATGAAAAAATGGTGAATAAAATGGTGTCCAGCTTTTTCGCCTTTGGGAAGAAGGAGATGTCCGAATAATATAGAAAACATTTCAACTATGTAACTGAAATGTATCAGAATTAAATGAAGAAAGAAGAACCACTATTGTCAAAAAATACTATTCTGTCATTAAAACGTCAAATAATTTCCGATTTAATTCGCTTTTGGGTACCCAACAGAAAAAAAAAACACCAAAATACATACGTTGCCATGGTGATCAATCAAAAACCCCATTTGATTGGTTAAAAATAACTGGGGTGGAATTTTCAGGTAAAAACGGTTACTGAACTTGATCTTAATCTTGATCTCTCCAAGGCGTTCGACATAGTAGATCATACCCTACTTTCGGCTACTCTGGGGAGATTGGGGGTCGAGGAATTCCTCACAAACTCTTCTATAGCTACTTATTAAATAGAAAACAAATTGTACAAATACTTACAGCGGTGAGATGGAAGTTTTGTTTGGAGTTCTACAGGGAACAGTGCTTGGACCCATTCTGTTTATAATATACCTAAATGAACTTCTTCATTTCGACACAATTGGGAAAATTGCTAGTTTCGCTGATGACACGGTCCTATTTTACAGAGAAGCCAGTTGGGCGAAACTCAAATTCAAAGCCGAAACTGATATCACAAACTGATTTATTTCTTCTGGGAAGCTAACTATTAACTATGGGAAAACAAACTACATACCCGTTACCTGCTTCAAAAACAGGCTTCCTAACTTCAACACTCTATCCATAATATATAATAATGACTCCAAATTAAAAGCGGTTTCTGAATTGAAATATTTGTGTGTTACAATTGATCATCATCTCAGATGTGGCAGGCACATATCAAATGTTGTGAATACTCTCAGGAGCATGCTATACAGATTCAGATATTCCTCAAATATATTGGAAACTTACCACCTGAAAATTTTGTACTATGCTCTATTTGAATCTAGATGATAATATGGAATTCTGGGCTTGGGTAGCGCTATAGATGTTCACATACAATTTTTTATCACGTTGCAAAAATATTTTTTGAAAATTATCCACAAAAAAAGAGAGAAATTATCCAACCCATAAATTATTCAGGAAAACAAAAATTGTTGACCTAAGACAACTCTATCTTCATCACATACTGATACATACCCTTCTGCAAACTTCAGATCATATTCAACAAACCAGACAGAAAACACATCTACACACCAAAACAAGTGCACAAAAAAAAACATTGGCCGGAGAAACCATACATGCCTTTGCCAAAAAATGTTCAATAAAGCTCCAGTAAACCTTAAAAAAGAAATATTCATGTTCAGTTCTATCAATCTCATTAAAAAAAAAATGAAAATATATGTCTGTAGATTACGAAAAACATATAAACAGCTCCTTCTGAATGCAAAATAAACAGCCAAAAATTATACTTATGACTGTAAAGCGACCTTTATTCCCACTTTCACTCAGTTTTCTCATGTAAATATTTTAAAATTATCTGTATCACTATTATATATTATTATTCAGTTTTGTCTTGTGAATATTTTAAAAATCAGTTCTATCACTATTAATTACTCACGAATCCAACTATACATTATATTTGTATCTTTAAAATTTAAACAAAGTATCCATAGTATTCCCATGCACAACTTCAAGTTTTATGGGATCCTCGTTTGTTTACTTATAGCTAGAAAGCATTCATTTGCATAAATGTAACAAAACATGGTAAATTTACACGTACAAATTGAATGCCATTTCATGATATGAAATTTCAATATTTACCTATTTTTACTACCAAATGAATATATGTAACTTTGTGTACTATAGACGTCAATCATTATTATTGAACCAAAAATACTAGACGTTTTTTCAAAATGTCTTTCGCAAGTACGAGAATTTATAATCAGTATGACAAAAAAATCACATCATAGAGTTATCCTACAACTTTCACAAAAATGTTCATACACTTGTTTTTCTAGTCATTTACCGAGAACCCAAATCCATTATCATAAATATACCGAGTATCCCATTAGAGATACAATGCTCTGAAATAACTTTCAAATTGAATACTTTTGGAAAAATCTTCGAACAGTTCGAAATTTGGTTTCAATAAATATATATTATCATATAAAGTATATTTATTGTTCCAGGAGGGGGCTATAATGCATAAAGTACTAAATAAATTGCTATTCTCGAACGTTTTCGATCATATGTTCATCATCAGGAGAATTCTGAAAAGTGAAAAAAAAATGTATTTAAATGAAAAATAAAAATAAAGATGCATGTTCTCTGATAACAAATGATAACAAATGATACCAATAACTCACTTGTCAGAATTTTATAGAAAGTAGAACTGCCGAAGAACTAATTTTGTGAAACATTGTCATATATATGTAACTTTTTAATGTAATCTGAGGTGAAGTAAAACAAACAGGAAATCGTGAGCAGGAAAATGTCTAACCACACAATTACCAGAGAAGTAGGAATGTAATTCAAAAGAAGGAAGAAGTACGGAGAAGGATCAATAATGTTATTAATTTTATAATGATTTGGAAATGGTATTAAAGATGCTCTGATTCAAGTTGATCTGAGTATCAACGCAATTTTTATTCCTAGTGATTTCTCTTAATGTTTCTAGATCCTCCAACAGATCTGATTTGAGGTTATTATTGTTGACATTATGTTGTATTTTAAAACCATTGGAAATATCGAAGGTATGGTTATGATCTTTCAAATAAGCGCCTTCATATGTTCTTCAATTCTCAGTTGTAATATCACAAGAGAGTGAGAATAAAGTGAAACAGGCTCGAGTTGCTATTGCCAAATGCAACAAGTTTGAGAGAGAAATCTGGAGAATTATTTTCTACTTTATTGACTCTTGTATGGTATTCTATAGATTATTTTTTGATGTTAGGATCATAAACACGTTCCTTCGCACAATGATACGATGTACTGAACCGGTTTCGATTCATTTCTCACTTTTCATGCTAATTGATGACAGACGTCAAATTAAAAATACCTCAAATTATTCGCCGGGTAATTTTCTGGATATAATATTTCCACTATAATGATGTTTTGATTAGCCAAAACGTACATGAATGATTTGAATTGAAAGTTTTCATTGGTTCCTAGAAATGTCAAAAAATTATCATTTTTCTAACAGTTTCTATATAAGAGGTATTGCAATTATTACAGGTGAGTTTTGCCGCGGGGATCAATCTCATCTTTGGTGTTAACAAGTAATGAATCAAAAGTATCAGAAGTTGTGAAGGAAATTTTAATGTTATCGAATTTTCTATAGAAGAATTCAGAAATATCGTTCAAAAATGCAAGTGAAAAATATTTTATATCTATAGGATTATGGATGGAAGGATATGCTATATTTCTTTCTTCTTTTGGAGATATTTTGTCAATCAACTCAGTGATGATGTTAGGATTATATCCATTACTTAATGCGATTTGTTTCAGGATTAAGACTTCTTTTTGAAAGTTTAGGGACCTACAAAAGTCTACATGTAGGAATAACATTTTGTATTGAAACGGATGATGTGATAATATGGTCGGTTTGTGTAGGTTTCATAAATATGTCAAACAAAACTCTCTTTTCAGTTTTGGTTTTTGTTAAATTTAGAAAATTTAATAAATTGTTGGCTTCAGATTCGGAATTGTATAACATATCTCATTTGTTATGCTTTACATGTTGTTACCATATTGGGTTTGTTTAATATATCTATTTATCCAATTTTTTTCACCTGTGTACTCATCTCGATGATATATAACCTGATTATTGATTTTATTTTTAATATCCAATTTTCTTCAGAGTGATATATTGACACATTTGCACAAAGTCTTTCTGTACAAAAACATGAAAGTAATTTTTTAAGATTTTGTAAAAATTTATGTAAATTAATATAAATCACCAAATGATCGGATTGAACAGAATTGTATTCAGGTTCATTAAGTACAAATTTGATTGCAATAAACTACAAGAAGGGACTTTAATTAATTCTATGACTCGATTGTTTGTGGATATCGAAGTTTGAAACAAAGATATACTCATCGCAAAAAAAATGCAGAGTAAATCATTAATTTCTTGGAATAAATTGAATGTAATTCTTTACCCCTACCAAAGTTAAGTGAGATTCCTCAATGAGTTTCGGAAATCCAAAGATCTTCATTATTGATTGTATTCAACATATAATTGAAACAACTCAAATAGCAGCGTCTCTGTTTTGAAAAAATTACACCAACACATTTCCATTCAGTATTGTTATCCGAGTAGGTGGTTTTCTCATTATTGCATCATAGAAAAAGAAATGCGAGAAATGATGTCGATGTATTCGACATAAAAAAGATAGTGCACATCGTGCTTGCAATGTCATTAGTATGAAATACTATGTTGTAATTACTCTTTTAATTTTAATATTCAGGTAATTTTTCGCTTGCTGTGACTGAATCGTGAATGATATAAGTGTTTTAGGCGTATTTATGTAAAAATCACAGTATCATTGATACTCACAGATGTGAGAGTGATTCAAACTGCGGTGTGCCGCAAGGTTCGGTCCTGGGACTTCTACTATTTTTGTTATATGTAAATGACTTACCACAACATATTGTGACAGGCCACGTCACAATGTTCGCAGACGACACTACCATAACCCTATCTGGACAAAATGCAGAGCAACTCGTTAGCAAATCTGATAGTATTGTTGAACAGTTCAGTATATATGGTGTCAAAAAAATAAATAAAATTATAGAATAGAATAGAACAATAAACACTTCTGAATCAATTTCTGTGAGATTCCACTTCAGGAAAAATATCCCAGAGAATATTCTCAAAATAGACCAAATCCAAATTTCACAAGAAGTTGAATTCTTGGGTACCTACCTAGATTCCAACTTAAACTGGGAAAACTAAGTGGACCATACTTGCGCAAACTTAAACAAAGCATATCATGCTATAAAGCAAATGAAAGCAAATCTGGGCAAATCTGGAATACTAAGTATTTATTATGCAATGTTCTACTCCCACATCAGCTTGAACATTATGGCTTGGGGGAGGGCAAGAGATTTTACAAGGGTCTTTATAGCTCAGAGAAGAATCCTAAGACTCATATTCAACTTGGATTTTCGAGAAAGCTGTCGTCCCACTTTCATAGGGGAAAAATATTGACAGCACCTTCAATTTTTATCCTCAAATGTGCTATTTTCGTGAGGAAAAACTCCGGATTACATTGGAAAAATGCATCAGAGCACGGACACAACACCCAAAACACCGGTTGTCACATTACACATACTCTCTTCACTATTGTGCAATAACTTGTTACAATAAATTACCTGATATAGTCAAACGGGTCAGAAGCGATACATTATTTCAGATACAAATCAAAACGTTTTTACTAGAGAAATGTTATTACACTCTCCAATAATACTTGAATGACAATTTGGCAAACTTTTTTCGAACCCGGTGTGCTCGTTACAAAACCGTTTGAATCTGTAGAAGTCTCATCATGTCTTTTATTGAGTGTGCTTGTCTAGTTATATAATATAGTAATTTTAAAGTTTACAATTTGCAAATTTTTCTACATATATTTATATATATATATATATATATATATATATATATATATACTCACTCTCATACCTACACTCATCTTATTTTTACTGACATACCATATGTACCTTGATTATCAAAAATGGCAAATAAAGTATTATTACTATTATTATTATTATTATTATTGACTCGAAGAATAATTTCTAGAAAAATATGAGGCAAATTATGTAGGACTGTAATCAGCATGCCTTGTTCTGATAGTTTGAAAATCCACATCAAGAAGTGATGCTTACGAAGGGAACCCAAGTTATAATTATTTCTTCAATTATCCTAGAATGTTCTGTGTTAGCTTCTATGCTAATTTCCAAAGTCGAGCTGAGATGGAGTCAATGCAACGTAAGTTCACAGTCTGATCTCACCACAATCATCATTCTGATTTTGTGAAGCACGCATTTCCCGCTAGACATATTTGTTCACAGTCTTCACTGTTTGAATTCGAAAATCTACTACACACTCGTGATGAATGTACATGTATATATACGTCATGTTTGAACACCAAAACACACAAGAGATCCAGACGTGTAAACTCTGCAATTTATGTTCTCTATTTACCCTGATGCGTGTTGTTCCTGGGAGTGGATATAGAAATATCAACAAAGGGGTTTAGTTTCGGGGTAAACTATAACGTTGTTACATGGGCATGTTTTTGTGCTGGGGAATGAAGTTTCGGCAAATAATGGTTCAGAGCACGGCGTTTGGGTTTCGTTTTAAATGACGAAATTGCTGGATGCACGGAAATCGGCTGGACCACGATGTTATATTATTTAGGAGGAAATGAAATAATAGTGAGAAAACTCAGAGTTGTCGAACAAAGGATTTCCATTGCGATCGAGACTTTTCGACTCATAACTCTTCTGCCTGTCAAGCAAGTACAAAATAATTTAATATTTTTTCTAATAATGAAATATCACAAGCTTTCATGAGAAAAAAAGTTATTGTATCCATATGAATTATAAATAACTGATGTTGATGGTGATCCTGAGTTTACTTTTCTGGAGGCCTGGTTGGGATGTGGATCAATTAATTCGGAGAAAAACTATTGTTTTTATTGCCAAAGTTTCGAATTATATTCAATTTATCATCGGGGCTCTTTAGTAATGGAGTTTGTTTGTATTACTTGCTACGGTCTATTATACATTGACGAGGATAGGAGTTTGAATTTTTTTTTTGGGAGGATTTTACTTTAATTATCCAATATCATTAGTCAAAAAAATAATAAACGAAGAACAGAACACGAAAATTGAAATATAAATCAATACCATATGTAAAAAACCTTTCAGAAATACGTGCAGCAGTTCTGAAAGATGAACAATCGAAAATAGCGTTTGAAAATAAAAACACCATTGGAAGACATTTCTTCTCACACCAAAAAACGAAAACCCCCTTACGCATTACATCAAACTATGTAGAAATTGTGTCCCTCGAGTTAATTGGAGATTTGGTATAGCGGAAACAAGGAAAATAAAAGTGGTCCAAATTTTAAAAAATTGCCGTCGTTTTGACGTTTATTTATCGTCTTCTTCAGAGCTGAAAATACATATGGGTTTACAATATATATTGAAGTTCATTATAAAGATAACCATAATATGATAAACACTAATGAATAAAACGAACAGTATTGTGTTAAAAACAATATTATTTAGTAGAACAATGATAAATTATTCTTTATAAATGTAACAAATAAAGATCAGCCTTTTTTTCGTTATTCAGACATATATTATTTATCTGATGTTGAGTATCATTGATAATAAGCATTGTTGTTGCTGTTCACTGTAGGGTACCTGTCTGGTAAACTGAATTCAAATCGTTCGTTTGTGTCGAAAAAAAAAAACAAAATAAAACGAGGTAGAAAGAACTTTGGAGATAAATAGAAGAAAAACACAAAAACAAAGAACTACCTCTATCTATTCATTAGTAAGGTGCTGGATGACAGAAATCGATATGCATATTTAGTATGGTTTGTTTTGACTCATTTCATATTCGTTGAGGATGTGGTTGTAGCTCATACAATTAACAACCACATTTGAATTTACTATCAAAAACTCGTTTGAATTTGTGGAATTCTCAATAAACGTAGTCCTGCCTGGAGGATACATTCTCATATTGAATGTTGTTTCTCTTACAAATATACCTAAAAATCTAATAATGAATATAATAAAAAGTAAATGGACATTTTTATCAGCATATACCTCACTCGACTATGATTTTTTTACTGGAATTATAGAGTATCTTTTCAATTCAAGTTATTTTTCATTCAATGAGAAGTTATATCATCAACTTGGAGGCTCTGCAATGGGCAATCCTGCCAGTCCAGTTCTAGCCAACTTGGTAATAAACGATTCAGTCACTAGCTGTCTTAGATCTGTCATTCAAGGTTCCGTTTCCAAAAGTTTATGTAGATGACACTATTTTGGCTATCCCCAACATGAAATCTTTAACGGCTTGAACGTATTTAAAAATTATTTCTAGTGACACTTTCCCTACATTTTCTAGGTTTTCATATATAAAAATGATTGGCGGACAAGATTTATATTATATGAAATCAAATGCATGAAGCACACAAAGTCGTCTTCACAAAACGTTCAATATAAATTGAAACACAATTGGTAGACA
Source organism: Gonioctena quinquepunctata (assembly GCA_018342105.1). Classification (NCBI taxonomy): domain Eukaryota; kingdom Metazoa; phylum Arthropoda; class Insecta; order Coleoptera; family Chrysomelidae; genus Gonioctena; species Gonioctena quinquepunctata. The sequence continues at coordinate 145,104 of JAFIRS010001889.1, read as the reverse complement.
AACAGGCGAAAAACAACTACTCTCCTAGCAAATACCACGCAGAACGTTGAATGATATTCACCTGAAAATCCATGCAAACTTCCATATAAATGGATATTGTTTTTTTCTGATGAGCTCGATTATGTTTAAATTCATGTCGTGTCCGCCTAACAATCCGCATACCGGTTTCAGGCATTTTGACCCTCATCAGTACGGAGTTGTCACCAGCCAGAGATCCGGAGAGCTCTGAACGAAGCGAGACACAACATCATCGTGCTTAAAACATCTTTAGTTCCGTCGGAAAAGATAAATTTTAACCGGCGACACCTAGTGACAGAAAGAAACACTCCATACAATTATCCTACTTCGATAGGATTCTAAATGAAAGATTCCTTCTCAGTAGGAGTGGCTCAAATTGCCCAACTAGCATAATTTAATGAAAAAAGCCATATGAAGGGGGATAAGATATGAAATGAAATGCATAAAGCACACAAAGTCGTCCTCAAAAAAGGTTCAATATGAATTGGTAGAGCAACAGGCGAAAAACAACTACTTGCCCAGCAAATACCACGCAGAACGTTGAATGATATTCACCTGACAATCCATGCAAACAAACGACGACTTTGTGTGCTTTATGCATTTCATTTCATATCATATCCCCCTTCATATGGCTTCATATCCATTTATATGGAAGTTTGCACGAATTGTCAGGTGAATATCATTCAACGTTCTGCGTGGTATCTGTAAGGAAAGTAGTTGTTTTTCGCCTGTCGGTCTACCAATTGTGTTTCAATTTATATTGAACCTTTTGTGAAGACGACTTTGTGTGCTTTATGCATTTCATTTCCTATCTTATCCCCCTTCATATGGCTTTTTCTTCCATAAAGATTTATAGTGTTCAAAGGCAAATGGTGAGATTCCTCCAATTGTCATTAGTTAACTCTCAGATTTTTTCGGGCCCGTTCCATTGACATATTTTGAACCCTGCAGCAGGTGAACGCCAAGTTTGGACAACTGAAATCGGCAAGTGTCGCTTCATTTTATTGTAAACTTTTGTTTTTTACTACCCACAGCCGTGAACTTTCAATATTTTCTACCTCTTCTCATAACAGTTCAGCATCCATCCTACCATCACTTCGCCTCAAAAAAATGTATGGCGGGAATGTCTGTAGCATTATCGACATCGATAAAACAAGTTCCCGTTTTCAATGTGCGTGAACTTATGATACGTTTTCAAAGTTACACGGGCTCTTGGTCTATAAGAAAGAATTGACCAGCATATTTCGAGATCTGAAATGATATTGTTCATCTCTAATATGCTGAAAAGATGACTGAAGTCTAGGAATACTAGAATTCATAATAGATAAATTGTGAGAGCTATTTATCGTCAACAGAAATATAGACAAATTCCTGCAGGAGGAAACAAACATTATTTGGAAAATATTCCATTCGTTCCTCTCATTGGAAGTTCAATATGTTAAGTGCCTCCTCACATAATATGCTGTACCTATGCGTGACCTTCGATATTTCTTGCATGTTGAGAGGCAAAAGAAGTTTAACTCACCACAGCGTCGCACATACGGGTATTTTGATTATTTAGGCGGTCATAAGTTGATTTCGTAAAACTCACTGAAGATAGAAAAAAAAATCCTGACCAAGTTATGTTCAATGGGCGACTCTTTATTTGTCATTCCAGGTGATAGTGGAGCAGGAACATCAGTCGATATTCAGGCCTCTTTCTAAGTGCGTGTGTTTATTTTGTGCAGTATTTATGAACATTTAATTCAAACAGTGCATACTTCAATTCTTCAGAAAAATATGAAAACTACGCCATGGATTCCGATAATGCTTGTAAGTAGGCATATATTTGACGGCTCATTCATTTTTCTTGACCATTTTTTCATACCTTAGCAGTTTTAAAAAAACACATTACTTTGGTCGAAAAGAAAAACATTCGCAACTGAATATACAATACAAAGATTTTTTTTTAAATTGAAAAATCTACGACAACAATGAACATTCTGTTCGGAGGCTTGTGGCTCAGTGGTACGAGCGTTGGTCTCGTGTCCACTGTTTCCACCCGGCGCGGGTTCGACTCCCGCAGCTGACGAAAAATTTTTCGAGGCCCCTAGAGTGGTTTCGGATCCCACTATGAAAGGTAAGACCACCGTCATCTTAACTCGTACAAGTTTTCATTATCTTCTGAGGGTTGGTCGAACAACTGAGAAAGCGGTTAACAACAAAAACAAACATATCATCACACAAATCACATTACTTTTGTTTTCCGTTTCAATTAATTCCTCACTCATCTGAATATAACTGTTGTACTTCAGGGTTCGTCAATGAGAAATTGAGAGTATGTAGAAAAGAATGATCAGAGTAGATTAGCTGCATATGGCTGTGCAATATTGTATTATGGAACTTTTGAATGGCTTGGTATAAAATGCAGAATTCTGAAAAGATTTTGATACTAATAGTATCTAACTTTATTTAAGGGCCATCAAATGCCCAAATTGTGACTCGGAGACACTATTTTGAAAAAATGCAAGAGCAAAACTCGCCTACATTTCAAAAAATAATATCTTGAAAATTATGGTTTGACATATCAGAACTATTCTGAAAACCAAAAAAATGACTTAAGGCATAGATTTTCGTACATCAAGTCACAATTTGAACAAAGATGGTTTAATTTACAAAGACATATTGATAACTTGATATGAAAAAATGGTTACGAGAAACGTTCGAGCAACCCATAGTAGCAGAACGTTAAGGTCGGCCATCAAAGGCATTTGCAGAATTAAGCGAAAGAACTGAACGGAGAAAAACTGTAGAACTCCGAAGTACAACAAATGAAGAAATATAACTACATGCACTTTAAACATGAAACCTCGGGAAAAAGGACTCACAGATGCTCAAATATGTGATCGTATCACCCAAGCGTGCAAAAAAAATATTGAACTGCATATACTAGGAGTCTACGGGATGATAAACACAAAAAGCTGACGGCACTCTCAATGTTTGTTGAGGCTGATTTATACAGGCAGAAAAATGCAATTATTAGGAGCACACATAGAAAATGTTTTCCTTATATATATAATCAACTACAAAAAGCAAAACAAGATTGCCACTCTTAGAAGCATATCGAGTTACAGCCACTTCTGCTCAAATTATCATACAAAATTTGATAGACCATACTGCCAACGAGTGTTATTGGTTTCAAGAGAAGTTTTGCAGACATTGAATGAAGAAGATGGAAGATCATGACAGGTAATTTGCAAGTAGGGTTGTGGTGGGTCCCAGCAAGCACAATTCCAACAAAAGATGGAAAATGACAGTGAAGACTCGAATATTTTTCGTTGGTGCCACATCAAATAATTTGTGGTACAAACAACCATAAGAAAGTTTGGCAGAACCTCACGTCATCTTCACCACCATATTGTCGCCCCATTCGAATGAGGTTTGTGAAGAAATCAGTGAATATAACCAACGAGGAAATCAGTTATATAGAAAACGCTGCGAAGTTGTTGCAAAATAAAAACTTTTCAATGAGGGATACGAATTATTCAGTCAAGCAGACAATGATGCATACTATGATACATGCAGGAGTCTGTAATATGGGTACACAAATTACATCAACAATGTGATGCTATATTCGGGGTTCAACGTCCAAACCTTTGAACGATTTAACAAAGAGAGGTGAAGGCAAAATGGAGTCTTTGGAGTTTGGACTATCTGTGTTGCACGCCAGAATTCGCTTCTGACACTGCTAGCAAAAATGCCGTAGATATTGAACAAAAATGAGATCCAGGACAGGTTTCGGCAAAACAAATGACGGAAATACTTTTTGATAACCCAAAACTAGCAGCCGAAATCACAGGAATGTATTTGAATCCTATAGTCAGATTCAAGGTTACTTTACAAGTGATCTCAAGTGGTCATGAAGCGAAAGTACAAAAGTTTTCTGAATATTGCATTGATACCTACTGCAAAACTCTATGTGTAGATATAGTCTTGGCATCCTATAATACCACCAAAAACAAGATACTGTGCCACGGTTATAGAAAATGCCAGAATAGCTATTGGATAATTGACCGAAAAGCCTGTTGAAGCTAGAAATAAACATTTTCGAATATGCCAGAAAATTCTCTCGAGAATCGTGAGGTGTTCAACATGCTGTTTCCTAGCTTAGATCCACTTCATTATATCAGCTTCCTTTCGCACCTCCTCCCTATCACACTATCACATTCCACATTAGCGCAACTCTCCTCCTCCTATGGAAAGCAAAAGATCATGATTGGTTATTCCCGAAATAGTTCCACGTCATCAAACTCAAAACCACAGAAAGTAGCTTTCCAAGTTAAACGAATTATGCAGGTGGAATCGAATAACAATCCGTGTTGACCAGAAAATGTTTGAGAAGACTCGTAGTATATTCAAAAGTCACTTGACAAAATCGTCATAATTATCACTGTCCTGAAATTTTGAATAGCCTCCACTGGTAGAATTTGGGGCCAAAACCCATTGAATAAAAAAAAATTATGTTTGTAAGTCATTGCAGTTTCTGAGAAGTATTGTAATGGTTGCTCTTCGATACTCTGTCACAGTTATATGGAGTATAACAGCAAATAGATCACTTTTAAACCTCACTGATAAGGTTACAGGTTATGAAGATGCCATAAATAATCCATTTATTTCCGCAGCTCAACCGATGTTCTGATATTTTTTGAATATATTCTGATATCTGGCCACATTCATAACTATATCATGAAAAAACAAACTCCAGAACAAATCAATTTCGATTTTAATTACAATTTAGAACTGTTATATATGTCATCCAACCACGTTAGAATAACCTCAACAAGAACAGACACATTCTGTCTGATCTGAACACATTACAGAATAGCAAAACAGAAGTGACACTTAAGAATAAATGCTTTCAGCAAAGATATGTATTGCTTTATGATGAGGATCAGTTCAGTGGACCGATATTTGTGACATACCTGAATCAACAGGAAATTATAAAAAATTCGAAAGGTGAAGTCTGGTATTTTATTTGGGGAAGAATGAACTTGGAATCCTTCCATTTCTGTTCCTGTCTTCTCCGAAAGAGCTCGTGGGTGGTGATAGCTAATCAATTATACCATCCCTATACAAAACAGAAGGACAGCTTTGCCAATAGTTCTGCCAAGTCGTAGATCACAACTCACAGATTCAATCAGGATACAGTTATGAACATCACTAGTTAACTCTTTGTACAAAAGACAATTGCGACCACTAGAATTCCATTGTCTATTTTTATGATGATTAACTATTTGGAAAATATTAATAGCGCCGATAATATTGCAACAATCATATCGCGTGATATTGAGACGAGTAGGAAACTGAAAACTGATGACAGTAAGGAAAATAATGCATTCCGTCTGATGCATACAAATATCAGAAACCTATCAAAAAATTATGAAAATCTTGAGCTTTTTTACAAACGTTCGAAAATAGCTTTGACGTTGTTGTTCTGACGGAAACATTTTACATAAATAATATTGATGATTTCGTTATTGATCAATACAAAGTTCATCACAATCATGGAAATATTAATAAAAATTATGGTGAAGTTTGTTTCGTAAAAGATAACCTGGAACACAACGTAGAAATCATCACGTACGCTTCGTTAACCTGGATCAGAGCTGTTGTTGAACATGGTCCAAATGATATTGCTATAACAGGTATTCACAGACCCCCTGCCTACAATTTATATACATTCAATAAAGCTCTTTCAGAATACATGAAAAACTACTATAAACTGAAAACCGAAATCATCGTAGGTGATATGAACATAAATATATTGAAAACCAATGATATGAGTAAACATTGAACGCTATGGCAGAAAATTCATCTTTAACTTATATAAATGATTTCACCCGAATTGAAAATGAAAATAGGTCGTGTATAGCCCACATATTCATGAAAACTAATATCAAACCCAAAAAAATTATCCCACTTATATTGCCTGGTAAAATAAGCGACCATTTTCCACAATTCCTTAAACTTATAACAAAAAAAAACACAGAATAACAAAGCCCCCGGAATCACTGAGCGCACTATCAAAGTGAATGTCACTAAGAATGGAAACAAAGAACTACCAAAGCAACTGAAAAACGCCGAAGCTATTGATAATTTTTTCCTAAGTTCTTGTACTAATGGGGGTCAACCGAATGAACACTCAATCAACTTTTATAACTTCAACCAAAAAGAAGGATTGAACGAACAGTTTACTTTTTCATTGACTAGCGAAATTGAAACTTCTAAAATAATTGATAATATAAAATCGCAGGCTTATGGTGATGATGGAATAAATATTACCATTATAAACCCTTGTGGACCCCTCATTATATCTATAATTACTCACATTATAAATGAATGTATAAGTTAAAATTACTTTCCCAACTTATGGAAAAGTGCAAAAGTAATACCCATAGCAAAAACTGGTAATCCCCAGAGTTATAATGACCTGAGATCAATCAGCGTCCTTCCCTCATTTTAAAAAATTCTAGAAAAAATAATTGAAAATCAAATCAGATCTTACGTTGATCAACATAATATAATACCATTGAAACAGTCTGGTTTTAGAAGCGGCCATAGTTGCGCTACAGCAACATTAAAAATAATCGATGATATAATTAGAGCTCTCGATGGAAATAAAGTAACAATTTTAATATTATTAGACTACTCGAAAGCATTCGACACCATAAATCACCGAATACTACTCTCTATGTTGCACTATTTTGGATTCAGTGATACAGCTATAGTATTAATTTCATCCTATTCACATGACAGAAGACAAAAGGTTACTCTAAGTGATACATCCTCGAATTGGCAGGAAATAAATTCAGGCTTATTATAGACTCTAAGCTTAGATTCACTGAACATGTCACTTATAAACTCAAAACTGCTTATGCATCTTTGTAATTGATATATCCGCCAAGGAAATTCTTAAGTACAGATGTCAAAAAAATATTATGCGATTCACTAGTTTTGTCCCACTTCAATCACTGTGATGTGGTCTATCACAATTGTTTAGATAGCAATGACATAAGGCGTATACAAAAACTACAAAATTCATGTATGAGACTAATTTTTGGTATAAGAAGTAGATCCAGAATTTCTCACAAACTAAAAGATTTAAAATGGCTCAACATGAGCAACCGCAGACGCCTACACACAGCCTGCACTTTCTTTAAAATCATCAAGTATAGAAATCCTCCCTACTTACATGATCATTTAACTTATAGAACTGACGTACACAACTTGAATTCGAGAAGGAAATTGGTTTTGAGTATTCCTGCTCACAAAAAAGAATTGTTTAAGCGCTCATTCTCATATAATATATCTGATACAATCAATTACATAAACACCTGGAACCCCAACTGGTTCGACCTAACTATCAATACCTTCAAAAAAACATTCAAAAATCATTTATTTTTTGCTCAGCACAACTAAAGTGATACAAACGAAGCATTCGCATCGAGAATCTGAGGAAATGTTAAAAATGTGCACTGTCCTGACCTCATTTCTCTCTCTTTCTCTCTATCTCTCAATCTTTCTCTCTCTTTCTCTTTTCCGCCATTACTTCGCTGATCTCATCCTTCTTCTCGGCCTTATCAACATGACTTTTTTCAAATGAAGGCGTTGGTGGAAGATCAGAAGTGAGGTTACTTAGCAATCTGAACCAAAGGCCATTTAAAGGCCATTTGCTCATCACATAGGTAGTACCTACAGATTTATAAATATATATTTTTTTCTAAATGTTATAAAATGTGGTGTGCAATAAACGAATTATTATTATTATTATTATTATTATTATTATAATAAATCATATTCAAAAATGACTAACTAAATAATTGCGTGAATTGGGAGAAAATAATACCAACCATTAATGCAGAAAATGCCGCTTCCATTTTCACCAGGACAATACTTGTTGCAATAAAAAAATACAGCGAACAAAAACCATCAAACACAGAAACTTGAAGGGGAAGTTGAGAATCACTACTGGCCTCATCAACTCCATAAACCATAGAGATAATTTACATCAAGAAGTAAAAAAATACCCAAATGGCATGCAACTGAAAAAGCAATATACAGTTTATAGGAATGCGGTAAACAAACTAATAAAAAAAGCTAAACAATCCTACTACAAACAAAAAGTAGACGAAAATAATCAAATCTGGTCAATAATCAATGAGCTGATGAATAAGAAAAAATAAACAAACTGTTATCCCAGAACTAAAGAGAGACGGACAAATTTTAATGAATGGAAAGGACCTATCAAATGAATTTAACTCATTTTTCATAAACGTGGGTACTGATATTGCAGATACTTTAAACCCCCAAACCCAAAGGCACCTAACTATACAATATGTAGAGAAAATCGAATTAAACGGTTTTCTTCACATAAAGGATTCAATATAAAATTGAACCAGAAAATGGTAGATCTCAGGTGAAAAACAACTACTTTCCTGGCAAATACCACGCAGAACGTTGAATGATATTCACCTGGTACTAGGTACCGCCAGTTAAAGTTTATCTTTTCCGGCGTACCTATAGGTGTTACAAGCTCGATGATGGTTTGTTCACGTTGTGTCTCACTTCAGCCAGAGTTCTTTGGACCTTTGACTGGTTGACTACTCCGTACTGATGAGGGCCAAGAAGCCTGAAACCGGTATGCGGATTGTTAGGTGAACACGACATAAATTAAACATAATCGAGCTTATCAGAAAGAAACATTTGCATTCAATGTCCATTGATATTATATGGAAGTATGCATGGATTTTCAGGTGAATATCATTCAACGTTCTGCGTGGTATTTGCCAGGAAAGTAGTTGTTTTTCACCTGAGATCTACCATTTTCTGGTTCAATTTTATATTGAATCCTTTATGAAGAAAAACCCTTTAATTCGATTTTCTATTCATTCCACTTCACATGGCACTTATCTTTCACTATATGCTAGACGGGCTTGCCACTCCTACTGAGAAGGAATCTTCATTTAGAAACCTATCGAGGTGGGAGATTTCGAGTGTTTCTTTCTGTCACTCAGGTACCGCCAGTTAAAGTTTATCTTTTTCCCGGGGTACCTATAGGTGTTACAAGCTCGATGATGGTTTGTTCACGTTGTGTCTCACTTCAGCCAGAGTTCTTTGGACCTTTGACTGGTTGACTACTCCGTACTGATGAGGGCCAAGAAGCCTGAAACCGGTATGCGGATTGTTAGGTGAACACGACATAAATTAAACATAATCGAGCTTATCAGAAAGAAACATTTGCATTCAATGTCCATTGATATTATATGGAAGTATGCATGGATTTTCAGGTGAATATCATTCAACGTTCTGCGTGGTATTTGCCAGGAAAGTAGTTGTTTTTCACCTGAGATCTACCATTTTCTGGTTCAATTTTATATTGAATCCTTTATGTGAAGAAAACCGTTTAATTCGATTTTTCTATTCATTCCACTTCAATGGCTTGAGATCTACCATTTTCTGGTTCAATTTTATATTGAATCCTGTTTTTTCTGTCACAGGTACCGCCAGTTAAAGTTTATCTTTTCCGGCGTACCTATAGGTGTTACAAGCTCGATGATGGTTTGTTCACGTTGTGTCTCACTTCAGCCAGAGTTCTTTGGACTTTTGGCTGGTTGACTACTCCGTACTGATGAGGGCCAAGAAGCCTGAAACCGGTATGCGGATTGTTAGGTGAACACGACATAAATTAAACATAATCGAGCTTATCAGAAAGAAACATTTGCATTCAATGTCCATTGATATTATATGGAACTATGCATGGATTTTCAGGTGAATATCATTCAACGTTCTGCGTGGTATTTGCCAGGAAAGTAGTTGTTTTTCACCTGAGATCTACCATTTTCTGGTTCAATTTTATATTGAATCCTTTATGTGAAGAAAACCGTTTAATTCGATTTTTCTATTCATTCCACTTCACATGGCACTTATCTTATACAATATGTCACTGGAAAAACTGTTCTGAAAGATATAAACGAACTCAAAAAACCCTGAAAAATATAATTTCTCGACCACTAGCCAATATAATCAAGTCATCAATAAGAGAGGGTGTATTTCCAGAATTATTGAAGCTAGCAGTGTTAAAGCCAATACATAAATCCGGTGAAAAAGGAATAGTTGTAAATTATCGTCCAATATCGTTGATATCGAACATAGACCAGGGTCGATAATTTTTGAAACCAGAAAAAATAATAGAAGGATGAAACCCATTGGAAAATGAAGAGAATATAAGAAAAATGGAAGGAAAAATAATTTACGGGCGATCTGAGGTCGGAAAGTGGAAGGGGGTGAGTTTTTGAGGGTAAAAAACGGTTTATCTCGATTTCCGGCAAAACTACAAGTCCTTTAGAAAAAAGTTGGCAAAGTTGTAGGAAATGAAAAGATCTACAACTTTGATTTCCACACTTTTTCACATAATCCCAAAATGTATGTGAAAATTTCAAATAATCAAGTTTTTGGTTTTTTATTTTTATGTTTTACAAAAAAAAAATCACGAAATTTAGTGAAAACATCTTTTTTTATGTCCCAAACACAGTGTAATTTTTTTGATTTAAAATATGTATTTTTCCACCTTATTCTGACTCAATTTCGAAAAAGCACCCTAATTTTCAATCAGAAATTCTCCCGTCAAAATATCAGGTTTTTAAAAGAAGTCGGTGGGCTTTTTGTTCGTTAAAATCTCTACTTTCTGATGGTGTAAAAAAAAATACATTACTTTGGTAAATGTTCTCAGAAAATGCAAAGAAATAACATGTAGTAAGGCCCACACCCTCCTAGCCGCCTCCCCACTCCTCTATGAAATACCTTTTGATGGGCTAAAACTTTCCGTAGGTATATAAGTTATCTCAAAATAGCAATAAATAGGCATCTACGCATATAATTTGAAGAAGATTCTACAACTTTCTCAAAATATTGTAGATGTCTTATTAAATTCGGATTCGAGTTTTTTTCGTTTCTTTGCATTTTCTGCCATAGTAATGTACTTTTTTTTATACCATCAGGTAGCAGAGATTTCAATGAACAAAAATCCCACCGACTTTTTTAAAAAAAACTGATATTTTGACGGGAGAATTTTCGATTGGAAATTAGGGTGCTTTTTCGATATTAAATCAAAATAAGCTGAAAAAATTAATATTTTAAATAAAAAAAAATACAATGTGTTTGGAATATAAAAAAAGTTTTTACCAAATTTCGTGGAAAAAAGAAATTGTAAAAGATAAAAATAAAAAACCAAAAACTTGGTTTTTTGAACTTTTCTCATAAATTTTGAGGTTATGTGAAGAAAGCTGTAGATCTTTTTAATACCTACAACTTTGCTCCCCAACTTTTTTCCATAGGACTTGTAGTTTGCCGGAAATCGCGATAAACCGTTTTTACCCTTAAAAACTCACCCCCTTCCACTTCCCGACCTCAGATCGCCCGTAAATTATTTTTCCTTTCATTTTTGTAATATTCTCTTTCTTTTTCCAATGGGTTTCATCCTACTATTATTTTTTTCTCAGTTTTTACCATTTTCAAAGGCTTCAGCCCTGGTCTAACATAGCAATTCTAGTTTTGAAATGTAATTAAAGAAAACATCACGACTTTCGTAAATGAAAATAAATTACTGTCAGAAAAACAATTTGGCTTTCGTGAAAAATTTAGTACACAGGACGCTATAACCTTTTTCACAAAAAGAATATATCAAAGCATTGACAAATCAAAAGCTTCTATGACAATCTTCCTCGACCTTGCTAAATCTTTTGACACGATATCACATGGAAGACTATTGAAGAAACTACCAGCATATGGTCTCACAGAAAATATAGTCAAACTCTTGGCAAGTTATCTCAGCGATAGAAAACAATGTGTTAGGATCGGAGATACTAACAGAGAACTACTCACAGTCAGAACCGGTATACCACAGGGTAATATTTTAGGCCCATTACTCTTCACATTGTATATCAATGTGATATCGAGTCATATGCAGATGATACCGTTATATATGTCGAGGGGAATTCTTGGAATGAAGTAGAAACGAAAGCCAAAAAATGTCTGCAAAAAATCAAGATATGGTTAGACGATAATTTGCTGAGATTAAACTATTACAAAACCAAATTCATAACTTTCTCCTCAAATTCATGTAAGCAACCAAACATCAACACACTTATAATTCATGACCACATATGCCGAATGAATGAAGATGTGAATGCTCACTGGAAATACAGAGAACTAGTATTATGGAATACTTAGGAATAAATATTGATAATAACATGAAGTGGGAAGAGCAAACATCCTCTATTGAAAATAAACTGAGAAAATTTATTTACACCTTCAAAACATTAAAAAACGTGTTGAATGAAAAAATATTACTGACGGCATATTACACACTAGCTCAACCAATAATAACCTACGGCCTGCTAGCCTATGAAGGAGCATACCAAACACACATAAAAAAAGTGCCAATCACACAAAAACTTCTCATCAAAATAATGTTCGATAGACCTTCTTGCTTTCCCTCCACACAACTATTCGAGGACTCTGCCTTAGATTATATTCGGTCTCTATATAGCCTGGAGATAATGAAGCATATATTCAGAACCAGAAGCATAGAACCGATAGAACACAATTATGCCATGAGAGCAGTTATCAGTCACGCTTGCGTCCCCCCTTTATGCGAAACCGGTTGGGACAAAATAATTTTATTAATTTCTCCTCCAGAATGTACAACTTGCTGCCCCGAACACTTGGAAATCATGAAAATCTCACCTACAATGAGTTCGTACAAAAGACGAATTCTGGATTAAATCGAATAATAATGCAATTAACAACGTTTTCAACGATATATAAAAAAAGGGAAAACAAATTGGATCGGTATTTCTTACTGTGTCTGAAATGTATGTTTAATCTGGCTATTTCAAGACAATAAAAGCACCTTAAAAAAAATGGGTTGGTTTTAGTGGAAAATTGTCTCATCAAACAGACCACCCTTGATTGTTGTAATATTACGGATTTTAGGATTAGGATTTATATCTTAATGTACTTCTATGCTCTTGTGATTATTCAATAAAACTAGGTCTCTCTCTCTCTCAACTTTATTTTTTAGAAAATATACATTTTTGGAAATTCTAAACACTAATCCGCAATAAGAGTTAGGCACTCGCACCTTTTTAGAAAGGATTATTTTATAACTTTGGAAAATAAATAATAAGCGGTTCTAGTATGTTCAAAATTCGATAAAAATTTGTGTTCAAGATTTAAAAAAATGTGGTTCCTTAAATACTGCCGACTGACGTTCATCAAGAAAGACCTACAAATAGTTCGAACGACTTCAACAAAGGCAAATAATGAGTGCAGTTACATCCGTGCAACTCTATTCAGCAAGTTAATGGAAGGAGGATTGAAATATATTAGGCAAACTTTTCTTCGCATTATAAAACTCTGCTTACTTTAAATTTTACATTAGAATAATTATCTCTGAAATGCTTTTCATTAAAAGAATCGTTACAATTAAAATTTCACGCAAACTTCGTCTGCAAATTGGAGTGCTGAAAGCTTTTTAATGAATTCGAAACTTTTCTGGAGACAGCCTTCTCATGCGAAGAAATCCAAATGTCTTATTAATGTCCAGATAACTTTTTATGATGAAGATTTAAATCCACGCCATGACGTGGGAAAGCTCAGCAGTATTGGAAAGCAGCTGCCGCAATGTCAAATCGTAAAAAAAATGGAAGATTGAATGCTACGATAATTGTACCGGAAATGCAAAACTATGAGATCATTGAAATAATAATTGAATCTTATTTTTTTACACGCTTTATATTAGCTTCACTTGTATGTTTGTTTGTTTGTTTGTTTGTAACCGACTCCATTGGGCGCGATTTTGACCCACTTCCAGACTTCCGAATGATCTGAAATTTGGCAGGTGTACATAATTCCGGTGACAATGCATTAATGCATTTGTGTGGAGAAAAAACCAAAATGGCGGCTCCAATATGGCGTACGAGTTTTGTGATTATGGTCCGATTCGCTTCCAAATTGGTATGTGGGGGTTTTTGGGGTCGAATATTATGATTCTTTTGTAAAAATTGAAAAATTCAAGATGGCGGCTTTGAAATGGCGGCCGAGTTTTGTGATTATGGTCTGATTCTATTCAAAATTGGTATGTGGGGCTTTTTGGGTTTGAATATTATAATTCTTTTGTAAAAATTGAAAAATTCAAGATGGAGGCCGAGTTTTGTGATTATGGTCTGATTCTATTCAAAATTGGTATGTGGGGGTTTTTGGGGTCGAATATTATGATTCTTTTGTAAAAATTGAAAAATTCAAGATGGCGGATTCAAAATGGCGGCCGAGTTTTGTGATTATGGTCTGATTCTATTCAAAATTGGTATGTGGGGGTTTTTCAGGTCGAAGATTATGATTACCTGATTTGATAAGATTATTCCATTTTTAAATTTGCCAAAAAAATAAAAAATAATAGTTAAAAACATACTTAAAAGTAGGAAATTAATAATAGTTTAAAAAAACTAAAAAACACGCTTTTATAGAAAACCAGACTGAAAAAATTGAAAATAAGAAAAACATGTATTTTATTTAAAAAAAAGCATGGGGTGCATGGTATCAATAATTATATAATACATTACCTAGGGCAGTAAAGTGAAAAATGTCTCAGATCACAGGTAATTGTTGGCAGAGGTGATACCATGCACACCACGCTTTTTTCAAAATAAAATACATGTTTCTCTTATTTTCTATTTTTTTAGTCTGGTTTTCTATAAAAGCGTGTTTTTCAGTTTTTTTAAACTATTATTTTTTACTAGCTGTAACCTAGACGAGCGGAATATTTTTTTTAAACCGACATAATTTTTGGGGTTACATTTTTTCAATACGCACTATTCATTTCAAATATCCATTATAATTGAAAATGAGGAGAATCAATTGGGGTTCATTCGATATGTCTAAAACACATTGAATTTGTGGAGATAAGTTTCACGTCAGTTTAACCGATTTGAGACACCATGCAAATTGAGTTGTCGGGACTGAAAGAAATTGATAGGTGGAATTGTCCTAATATCTACCAACTACTCTGTTGCCTTCTTGTATGAAACACTCCATGAATACTTGTTTGGTAATCCAGTAAAAATAATCCAGTTAGAAATAGAAAACGATTAATACTCACTATGGAACATAAATCTTCTCTCCAAGGCAAAAGCGGCAACCTGGATGTGCCGCAGCGTTTTTGGTGAAACATGAAGTGGTCATGAACAATCACCATATATGCACAACGAACGGGCCTCAACTAGGAAGGAATAAAGATGTCTAAGAACGCTGGTGCTTGCACTCATACCTGTAGAAGTTTGGGATCGACTTGGCGACACTTGGCCTACCTGATAATTGAGATTACTAGCGTGTCAGATGGCGCCAATTTCGTTTTAGTTTCAATTCAGTAACAGGGTTCATTTATTTCTTTAGCTTTCTTTCTGAGACGAACTATTCGCGGGTTCTGATTCTAGCTTTGCTATTGGTTGGAACGAGACATCTGTCAAACTTCACCAATAGCAAAGCTAGAATTAGAAGCCTCCGAACATTGCACAAAGAAAGCACTGTCGTGTTGTTTTTCGTATTTTGTACCATTTGAATTTGAGGTTAACTGCATTTTGACAGACGGAGAATTGGAAATGAAATTGTCATTAAGTTGCAGAAAATATAAAATTCAATGCATACCATATGATGAACTATGAAAATATCATTATAAGTTAATTCGTCAAGTTTTGTACTTGCTTTTGGTACTGAATACAGGTGAATATTCGAATCTGCGGCTTCATACTGTCCACCCAAAATACAAATGTGGCCCATTCTACAAAAAGTATCCTTACACGCTACACTACCTGAATATAAACAATTCCTCACGCACTAATGAACTGATGAACGAGTGATTTTTCAAAGAACAAACTCAGGAATAAGCTAAGTGAGATTATAAATCAAAGAGATGGAAAACGCATAGATACCGACAAAACACTGAAAATAATTTCATATAGGATTCTGCAGATGTCAGAAATTAAGTTTTGACGTTAAGCGAGAATATAAACAAACATTGTTGGACGGCGCCATCTATCACAGAGAGAAGCTCTGTTGAAGTACCAGGTGGTGTCCCCTCGAAAATCTAAACAATATGGAATCAGTCCATTCACCAGGTTTTTAAGACATCTCAGAAGGAATGCTGTAGTGGAAGTAGCGGGTCCTAGTTTCAGGCTCTCAAAACCCACAAACGGAGCCCCAACAATTTATCAAGCGGAAATGCATGCAGCATATAGAGTTTTCGAATCACACACTTGTGAGTCTAGAGTGACTTGAGATTGCAAACTTACCGTGAGGTAAGGTGAGGTCAAGTCACTGGGGGTGCCAGGTCACGGGATATACAAAGGCGATGAGAAATCAGACGTCCTCGCTAAGAAAAAGGCAAACCCCTCATGGCCCAGAATCCGTCTGTAGTGTCTCCAAAGCTCACATTGAGGAAGAGTTTTGGCCCTGAAAAGCAGACCAAATCAAAACCTACTGAAGGAAGGCTTCTGAGCCCATCGCCACAGAAAACTATAAAGCTCCTCGAGTTGGACAAGGGAGACTTGAAACTGGTAACGGAACTGCTCACCGGACATTCACTTCAGAAAACTGTGGCGTTATTGTGAGAACTGCAGAACACTTTCTTTCTCGAAAGAGATTCATTAACGCCCTCAGATATCAGGAATTCAGCTCTCGAAATCCCGTGTGTTGAATGGATGAAGGGTAATGTACAAAAGATCTCAAAGGTCGAAGTTTGGGAAGGCTGAAGAGCCATGTCGACCCCCTGCAATCTATAATCTACCACAAAGTCAATGAGTTTAATTGGAATTCTGAAAAGTTATCAGTGATAGAGTTTTTTTCGAGTTGGAATTACAAACAGAGGTATACTGGGATTGAAATCGAAAAATATCTGGATGAACTTTTTTTTTTCGAAATGAGAAAAACTGATGCAGTTGTTGATTCATTGAAAGGAGGTGTTCGATCCCACCATTTTACCTTCCCTCCAAGAACTTTTCTGAGTATTGTTTGTAATCCTGAGATTTGTTGAAAAAGGAAACCAGAATTCGGGAAAATAAACGAAACTTCAGTTCACGGAGACTGAGCTTTCTGTTATTTTCCACGCACTCTTCACTTAATACCAGAAAACAGCGTAAAGTAATTAGGGCGTTATACCACATGCTATTTCATGCAAAAGCATCATGGGATTCTCGGATCATCGATGCAATAACTTCGTCACTATCGTATACGATGTGGAAAAAAACAGCACAGTAAATGACGACTGGATCGGAGTAGTATCGTTTTTTATGTTTTCAAGGAAAGTTGTTACATTGTGCAGTATACACTTTGGACCTTATATGGTTTCCAAAGATTCTCCAGCATTGGAGCAAACCATCCAGAATGAATAAAAAAAAGTTAGTGAATGGTGCGACTGTAATTGACTGGTATTGAATATCAACAAGACCAAATTACTTTCCTTCAAGTGTAACATTGCTGGTATAACTATTGGCCATGATACACCAGAACATGAACACAACACCAAACTTCCAAGAACACATTTTGTCTCCTAGGGAGAAACTGACCCCAGGATGTTACGCAGTGGAAATGATTGATTCTGAAACAGCAGAAACAGTGTATCACGCCCTGGAGTCCCACCTCAGATACGGAATTGCCTTCTGGGTCATGTGCAACCAACAAAGGCTTGATAATATATTCATTTTACAGAAGCGAGCTTTAAGATACATGTGTAGGGTATCTCCCAAACATTCGTGCAAACCGCTCTGTGTCTCTGAGAGGATATTCTCTCTGTCCTCTTCTTTTATATTAGAAAACGTGTGCTTAGTTTTGAAAAATCGTGATAATTCAGCAAATCCTCACGTACATCACAGAACACTTAGGATAAATGATATGAATAAACCTCTGCATATACCCTATATATATATATATATATATATATATATATATATATATATATATATATATATATATATATATATATATATATATATATTTAACCAGGAAATCAATCAGATATGTAGGCATGGAAATGGATAATCCCCACTCTTATACATGAAGTTCAAAACTCGGAAGTGTGTTAAGTATGTATTGCTTGATAAAGCTTACTATAGTTTGAAAGAGTATTGGTAGAGACAGTACGCAGCTTCGTAAACATGTATACATATATACATATGCATACATGTGTATTTTTTTTTATGTTTTATATCTTGTGTGATGGTGACAAATGAGTTCTCAAGAGCATCCGACGTACTACTTCATTAATATCTAGTTGTAATTGATATGATTCTCCGAAGTGGCTCAACCCTATAACTTTTTTATTATTGAAGATAGAAAAACAAAATTTGGGGGTTGTGTTGTGTTAACTTACATTTTTTCACATGTTTATTTGCTTCGTCGTACTTCTGGTTTGACCGGAAAAAACCACAATTCTCGATTTTTAAATGGGACATCTTATATATTTTCACTTATTTCGATCGAGAATGACACTCTGAATCCAACAACACCTCACTTGTCGATATTCAACAAATGAAGTGATTTCTATTCCAATTTTCATAACTAGATCTAGGATCATGGATCGTGTAAATCGCTTCATTCTTGATCAAGTAACATGGAAAAAATACGACTTTGAGGCCTATGACTTCACAGTCGTTTAAAGAATCCTCTAAAAGTCGCAAATTAGTCCATTGATGTTCTAAATTTTCAAAATGACCTCCTCCTTGATCACGGCGAAGTTCAACTTTCCCAATTGTTGTGCGCACCACATTGATTAGCTGTTCCGCAGTGATGTTCTGGAATGCCACCCTTACTTTCTACTTCAGTTTTCCACAGTAGCTGATGCTGTGTTATACACCTGATTTTGAATTATTCCCCAGAGATAAAAATCTAGCGGAGTAAGATCTGGTGATCTAGAATATGAAAAAGAAATAATACATTATGAAAAAATATGACAATTTAAGAATGTACCTCGCAGGCCACTGAATAGGCCTTTAAGTGCCAATCCATTTTTCTGGAGAGGTGTCAATCGGGTGTTCTTCCACGACTTGAGAATTATGAGCTGGCGCTCCATCTTGTTGAAAATAGATATCAACTTGGTTGGCCAGTGGCAAATCTTCAATGAAATCATTAATTTGATTTCTAAGGAACTGTAGATATCTTTCCGCAGTAAGTTGTCCGTCGAGAATTATCAGCGCCAAAAGTTTTCCTCCGATAATACCCATCCAGCAATTGAAACCAAATCGCTTTTGAAAATTTCCTTCTTGCATCAGATGTAAATTTGTTTGAGACCAGTATCTTTCATTATTCCGATTGAACAGACCCAAGTTAGTGAATCGAGTTTCATCTGAATAAATAATTTTAAATGGAAAACGTACATCTCTGTATTTAGTCAAAAACCAGTTGCTGCAATGAGTTAATCTTCTGTTGTGGTCGTTATCGCAAAGATGTTGCTGTAGTTGGTACTTGAATGATCGATAATTATATTTGTGAAGAATTCTCCATATCGCACTCAGAAACAATTCACTTCAACATAGGCCAACACGTCTACTTCTTTTTCTTCACTGACGATGAAGTTATTAGCATTTTCTTCTGGTTCATTTCGCATTTTCCTTTCCAGTTTAGGAAAATACTGCCGAGTGGGATGGCGACGATTAGGGAATCTCTGAGTATAAATTCGAGCTGCATCAGTTGCATTCTTTTTGCTTCTCCGTAAATTAGCAACATGTCAATTCTCTAGTTTCTAGTATAATTTTCCATATCAAATTATAAACTACGCAACAAATAGTTTTTCGAAAGTAACAGCTTATTCATTAGCCTATTTGTTTAGGTAGTCCTAGCAACAGCTTCAATTGTTTGTCACGAATAACTAGAATAACAGGACTTAGCGCATAAGTATACCGAATACGTATTTTTTGTTATTAGGTATGATCGCTTCCTGAAATTATTCAGAAAAATAGTGAAAATGAGGTGGAAGAGTTTTGTATCAAATTATTCGTAAGAAAATTATCTTTCACAAAAAGCCGACGAGCCACCCCCTTTCCATTTGAAAAAATCAAGGTATGTGGAAAAATGCATATTTGCGACTTTTAAATAATTCTTTGAACGACTGTGAAGTCATAAGCCTCAGAATCGTATTTTTTCCATGTTACTTGATCGAGAATGAAGCGATTCACAAGATCCATGACCTTCTAGATCGAAAAATAAAAATTGGAATAAAAAGGACTTTATCTGTCAAATATTGACAAGTGAGGTGTTGTTGGATCTAGAATGTCATTCTCGATCGAAATAAGTGAAAATATATAGGATGTCCCATTTAAAAATCGAAAGTTGGGGTCATTTCCGGTCGAACCGGAAGTACGGCGAAGCATGTGAATAAGTCAAAAAATGTAAATTGAACTATAATACACAACCCCCAAATTTCGTTTTTTTATCTTCAATAACAAAAAAGTTATAGGGTTGAGCCACCTAAGAGAATCACCCGGTATATATATTTATATATATATATATATATATATATATATATATATAAATATATATATTTATATATGTATGTATATATATACATATATATATTGAACAACGTTCATTCGATCATGAAACATCAAATGAAATGAAAGAATAATAGTTGAATTATATTTTATCTGAAGATGACATAAACAATGTCGAAACGTCGAATGAAATAAAAAATATATAGACTGACTAAGGCCCTTATTCCGAGAAAATGAAGAATATAAACATATGTGGTCAAGAAATTAAGAAATATATATATATATATATATATATATATATATATATATATATATATATATATATATATATATATATATATATATATCAATATTTATATATACACATTCTGCCAGGATATGGATCGATAGCTTTTTGTTTCAAGTTTCGCACATGATTCCGTTTTGATTATTCAGGTGGTTATCGGGGGTGAGCCGGGTTCAACCTAGACGTAAAGGGGTAAGGAGCACTTGATCACCACGATATTAATGTCCATTTATTCGTTGTTTCACTGAGGGTTTCACTTCACAAAGTTCGGAGGTGGATTGGAGCCATCGGTGTTGCCACGCACTCTGTATACTATCTTTCATCTTGTGACGAAAGTAGCTTGCGACCACTCGAGATATAGTTTCAGAATTGGTATCGGTTATGATTCCTTCTGCTCTTCTATCTGCTTTTTCGTTTTTTTGTTTCCTCATGTCTCTATATGTGATGGGATTCAAATGAATTCTACAAGCTTATTTCTTTGTTCTGCTAGGAGGAGCTGGTTTTTTGTTTCAACTGCCAACGAGTGGGAAAGGTAGATTTATTGCAGAGTTTCTAGTGAACTGAGCAAGTCGGTCAGGATCGAAAATTCCGCTCAGTATCAACATCGTTGATGCTTGCGATATCGAATGAAAACAATTTCCCTGCTATTTTGTAATCAATTCCTCAACCATACATGGTAAACTCTCAGCCACTAACAGTCAGTATCATTATTATCCAAATCTACCACGTAAACGTGTGAAAGTAATCGTTGGTATTTACTGTACGTGATGAACTTTCTGCCTATATGTTTACCTACTGCCCAGAGAGACTCAACTCCTTCATGCCGCTATCAATATTTACCAAAATACCATTGGAAATTCCTACCGTATTTAATCAATGTATCATATCGAAATGGACGATCCAATGATTCTGAAAAGCATGAACTTTATTTTCTTTGAAAGCTTCAGCAAAACAAATATTTCATCATAGATCCAGATTAACTGTGAGCTATTAATAGCCCTAGTTGTTTACAAATTCTCATCGAAAACTAATATAGGGATTCTGTTTGCAGAAACCCCATAGCATCCAATCCCCTTCCAGAATTCGATTCCACGACCGGCTACTTTATTGATCTCGAGCATGTATTTAATCAAATTTTCCCGGAAGTTTGTCAGACCCAGTGAATATTTAATTTGCGGAAGAGTTTCTGCCGAGTGGATTCTTGAAGTGTTCATTAGCTGTTTTTGACCCGAAATATCTATTCTTTGTTGTTGAGAAACTCATCTAACGAGATGCCAGCGATAAAAAACTCTGATGGTATGAAGTTTTCCATATCAATTGCAGAAGCAGAAAAAAGTCTGGCGGCGAAATCCTGTGACCAGCAGTGGCGGAGATAACTAATTTTATTTAGATATTCTGAGATTCCAAAAATTCTTCATAAATAATGAAAAATGAAAAAAAAATTAAAGACAAGCTTTTATTTATACAAATACATTGAGAAAAAACAAAATTCTTTCATTGTCTGATGTAGGTTATTATTATATCCTAAAACGTATTTCGATCGGCACACCCCAAGACCATAGACGCTACTGGTTTGTAATCTTTCAGAGTTATCAAAACACAAATAGAACGCGTGATTTATGACCTCCCATCGTATAGACACACCTGCCAGCATTGATGTCCGACTTGATTGGCCCAGACGAATCGGTTGTACAACAGACAGCCGTCACTCGAGTCCACGTTGACTATCGGCTCTTTTGATCTACCGTTTGCCGACGAAGAATGTTTACGAGTAGTACAGATTATTTTTCGTTCCGTTTTTTCGCATATACGCTCGTGTTGGCGAAGTAAGTTTTCATTTGCTCCCTATAGAAACAGCTTCTGCAACAGATTATTTTTCGTTCCGTTTCTT
Organism: Gonioctena quinquepunctata; assembly: GCA_018342105.1. Taxonomy (NCBI): domain Eukaryota; kingdom Metazoa; phylum Arthropoda; class Insecta; order Coleoptera; family Chrysomelidae; genus Gonioctena; species Gonioctena quinquepunctata. Next base: position 122,333 of record JAFIRS010001889.1, on the reverse strand, counting down.
CGCATATACGCTCATGTTAGAGAAGTGAATTTCATTTGCTTCCTATAGAAACAGCTTCTGCAATTGATATTGGATGGACTATATGTATCCCTGAAATCAAAACCCTATGGAACTGAAGAACTGAATATACTACCTGTACTATCAAGAGTATATGAAGAAATACTTCACATGACTATTTAGTAACAACGATATTTATGCATATGCATATGCCAGTGCCACATGCTGCCAGTGACGAATATATTGTGTTATATTCATTTGAACCATCATTTTATATGTATTTTTAGGATATTTTGAGTGTTTGGAAGACTACGCGTAAACACTGTTCTTTAGATCAACCAATAGAGATTTTCTGCTCTATTGATTCTGTGACAAAAATAGTACCAGGAAACCGACTGTGCCATCACACGAAAGACGATTCCTAGTTATATCCTGTTATGTTTCCCACCCACAACTATCATTGCTTGAATTGTTATAAACATTTGAGAACAAAAAATAGTGTTTTTTTCGCAACATAAAACTGAAGAAGCAAACTCGATGTTCTCAAAGGACGAATTATAGAGAATCAAAATGCGTAGAAATGAGCCCTGACACGACTCCTTCAGAATAACGGAGAAAAATCAAAAATCAACGTGTTAGTCAAAATATCTTAACACTGCCATTTTTGAAGTTGTAGAGCAGGCTTTTCGCGACATGGTAGTGATTGATATGTATTTCATGTCAGATCATTAGTTTTTGCATAATTGCAATTCGAATTTTTCAATGCACTTTGTTGGGGCAAGCCTCGATGCGTCATAGGTAGTCCTATTTCAATTTTGCAAAAATATATTGGAAGTGGAAGTATAGTATTGCAAAGTATTCCCTTTTTACACGCTTTACATTAGCTTCACATGTATGTTTGTTTGTTTGTTTGTAACCGACTCCTTTGGGCGCGATTTTGACCCTTTTCCAGACGTCCGAATGATTTGAAATTGGGCAGGTGTACATAATTCCGGTAACAATGCATTAAAAAAATTTTGTGTGAAAAAAAACAAAATAGCGGCTCCAATATGGCGTACGAGTTTTGTAATTATGGTCCGATTCGTTTCAAAATTGGTATCCGAGAGTTTTTTTAGTCTGAGATTACGATTCTCCTGTCAAAATTGAAAAATTCGAGATGGCGGCTTTAAAATGGCGGCCGAGTTTTGTGATTATGGTCTGATTCTATTCAAAATTGGTATGTGGGGGTTTTTGGGGTCAAAAATTATGATTTTTTTGTGAAAATTGGAAAACTCAAGATGGCGGCTTCAAAATGGCGGCCGAGTTTTGTGATTATGGTCTGATTCTATTCAAAATTGGTATGTGGGGGTTTTTGGGGTCGAATATTATGATTCTTCTGTAAAATTGGAAAATTCGAAATGGCGCTTTAAATGGCGGCCGAGTTTTGTGATTATGATCTGATTCTATTCAAAATTGTTATGTGGGGGTTTTTGGGGTCGGAGATTATAATTAACTAATTTGATGAGATTATTCCATTTTTTTATTTGCAAAAAAATCATAAAAATAATAGTTTAAAAAAACTAAAAAAACACGTTTTTATAAATAAACCACACTAAGAAGTAGGAAATGAATAATAGTTTGAAAAAAAACTAAAAAACACGCTTTTATAGAAAACCAGACTGAAAAAATAGAAAATAAGAAAAAAATTTATTTAATTTAAAAAAAAGCGTGGGGTGCATGGTATCAATAATTAAATAGTACATTACACAACGAGGCGAATTTTTTTAAATAAAATAATTTTTTTTCTTATTTTCTATTTTTTTAGTTTGGTTTTCTATGAAAGCGTGTTTTTTAGTTTTTTTAAACTATTATTTATTGTGTTAAAATGCTTCGAAATAGGTTTGAAAGCGGCTGAGTAGTGGGATACGGCAGCAGTGGCGGGGTAGGGTATATCGTAATACATGTACTCTGCTCGCAAGTTTTGAATCTGCTGCTCTACCCCCACTCCTCAGCTGTTTCACACGATCGCCCGCTTATAGGATAAAAGCGGGCTGCAGAAAACCTGGGCAATCGAGAAAAAGAATGAAATATTTTTAAAATATTAGTACCTACCCACAGCTAACATAAGAAAAATCATTGACTTCCTGAACAGAAGTGGTGGTTTTTTATGGCCTTTTTTCGGAAAAAGCAACCATACCAATGTAGCAACACATTGATATTAGGTTCATTACAAATTAACTTGTTAGTGGTCCAGCGGTCATAGGTGCTGGTTCTCGAAAGGGAGTGTGGGTGAGCGTGGGTTCAAACCCCAGTCGGGCAGCTTTTTTATATGTATGTGTTTAGTTCAAATCTCTAATTATTATTTTAACCTACTTCCAGTTGTCCGAATAACGTGAAATTTGACAGGTGACAATGCATTATGGAATTTATGCCAAACAAAAGCTGCTTCAATATGGCGGACGAGTTCTGTGATTATAGTTCGATTCTATTCAAAATTAGTATTCGAGGATAATTGGGATTGGACATGATTTATTTGCCAGAATTCATTAATTCAAGATGGTGGCTCCAAGATGGCGACGACTTTCATGATTATAGTCCGATTCCATTTGGAATTGGTGTGTGGTAGCATTTGGAGTTGGACATCATGATTCCTCAGTCGAAATTAATGAATTCAAGATGGCGGCTTCAGGAAGGCGATATGTTTTGTTATTGTGGCTCGATTCCATTCAAAATTGGTATGTGGGTTTTTTTGGTGTAGTAGATTATCAATTTCTGTCAGTTCAATAAGATGACGAATTTCATAAATGAAAATGATTAAATAAAAATGAATAAAAAAATAAGATAAGCTTTTATACAAAAAAATATTTCTTCAATTATTTTACCTATGAGTAACAGACTCAAAAGCTTGCCGCGAATATAAAATAGTTATTCTTGCATGACGAAATTTTGAATCAGTTATTTACAGGTCAAACAATTGAAGAAATATTTTTTTTGTATAAAAGATTGTCTTATTTTTTTTCAATCAGTTTTATTCATTTATTTTCAGTCATTCACGGAATTCGTTATCTTATTGAATCGAACACTGATAATCTACGACCCCAAATAACCCACATACCAATTTTTAATGGAATCGGGCCGTAATAACCAACATATCGCCTTACCGAAGCCGCCATTTTGAATTCATGAATTTTTACTAAGGAATCATGATGTCCGACTCCAAAACCTTTGGAACCATAATAAAAAAATATCGCCTTCCCGAAGCCGCCATCTTGAATTCATTAATTCTGGCGAAGAAATCATGATGTCCAATCTCACATACTAATTTTGAATAGAATCGAACTATAATCACCAAACTTGCCATATTAGAGCCGCTTTTTTTTTGTTTTGCAAAAATTCCATGAAAGATTTTCACCGAATCATGAACACCTGGCAAGTTTCACATTAATCGGACAACTAGGTCAAAATTCACTTGAAAGATATGAAATAAACATGCTTATATGAAACTAAATGAAAGCTTGTGAAAACATCTCATGGTGTTACTCGATCGGCCAGGTTTTCTGCAGCCAGCTCGCAGACGTGAGAAATCATTTGTTTTGGAACGGATATTCGCCAGAAACAAATAATTTTTCAATTTCGAAGAAAAAAAAAACTTTTTAACAGAAAATCAAACCGACGAAAAAATCAACTGAAAAGCAAAGAATTAAATGAACCTTCTCAGTCCCAATGATAATTGAGCTCTTAAACTAATTTTGAGTCGGCGCCAAACAAACAATTATCGAAGATCTTTATATTACTTTGAAGAAGTAATCAAACGCCGCTGTGCATCTCGCTGCCATCATTTCACGCTTTACCTAATTCGATTGCTAGTTTGTTTGGCGCCTACTCAAAATTAGTTACTCACATTAGTTAAGGAGCTCAATTATCATTGAGACCAAGGTTTTTTTTTTTGCTTTTCAGTTGAGTTTTTCGTCGGTTTTAGGTAAAAAGTTTTTATTTTTCAATTCTTTGTGTGGTGAAATCTACTAATTATCCACCTACTCAATTTTAGATTACTTCTAAAATACCTACTTCAAGTATCAACTGTTGAATAATATGATTATCTATTTCAACTTTTTATTGTTATATGATATAAATCATTTTTGAGAGTTCTGGTTAGTTGATTTCTTTTTCTTTTTTTTCAACGTCGGACTAAATAGGCTAAATAAACACCAACGCCGGTGAGCACACTCCTCCCCACCGGAAATTTCCTCGAATCCTCTGTTGGTTCAGAGGTAGGGTTCTTCAACGAGTTCAACATCTATGAACTCGGGACCGCCATCTTAACGTCCCCTCCGAAGGACGGCATATCTATCGTCTCATCTCGTGCTCATTGATGAGATGCCTGCAGCTGCGAATATGCTACTACGCTACAGTTGTAAGAACATTTAACGTGGAACTTCCTTGTCCGGTGGTCACCCATTCAAGTACTTAACACGCCCGACGATGCTTGTCTTCAGATATCGAAAAGACTCTCGTCAACCTGACCAGCCATCGGTGCCCATTTCATCACTTTGTATATAATTCCATCCTTTCATAGAATGTAATTATTGTGACGGATGTAGGAGGATCTGTCAATGTCAACTACATACAGTGCTTCTCAAAAGTCTCCCTCTCCTCTCTTATTTTTGGAACGATTATACATAAACAAGTGAAATTTGGAAACTGAATATGAAAGGTTGTGAACTTCTACTAGTGATTATAGATGACGAAATCGTCAAAGATGACGTCACAAGGCCATTGAGACCAATAATTTTGAATGGAACCCTACGGCAAGCGACACCTCTTTTGAAAGGTATCGGAACAACCTATTCAAGAATACTAATTTTGTTTGTGTTCATGGCAGTTTTGGCAACTCGCTTTCAAAAAACGCAAAGCTGTGAGGAATTAAATCAGTTAATACTAAAATACCAAATTCAAGCTCCGCCTCTGGATCGTTGTCAAATAAGCTGACGTTTTTGTTTGTTTCCCTAATTCGACGTTTTTGTAATTGTCCAAGTTTTTGTACATTTGATGATTTTTGTATTGTTGATCGAACGTTTAACTGTTTTAGCAGCTTTTGGTACTTTTAATATTTTTGTACATTGCAATAATTTGTTGAACTGTTGTGAGCCGAACGTTTAAGTGCTTCAAGAAGCGAAATAGTACGTGTTTTAGGTGATAAAGTAGCAGCGATCCTAATTCTTGGTGAAACTGGACAAAATATTCATGCAGCAGAACGCATTTTCAATGAGAGGTTTCCCGATCGCCACGTTTCGAGGACTTATTCAAGGGAGCTTCTTCGTAAGTTTGAAACAACGGGTAGTATTAATCATGCGAAACGATCTGGCAGACCACAAATTTCTGATGAGAAAAAAATTGATATACTGGCAGAAGTAATAGTCAATCCTACTTCTCCAACAACTCACGTTGCATCTACCTGTGAAGCCAGTCGAATTACAGGACACAGGGTGTTGAAAAGAAAACAAATTTCATCCATACAAATTAAAAATGGTTCATCAACTCTCAGACCCAGGCCGAAGACTAGAATTTTGTGAAAATATGGGAACTAAAATTAACCAACAGCCAGACTATGTCAAAACAATTTGTTTTAGTGACGAAAGTACTTTCTATCTAAATGGAAATGTGAATACACAGAATGTGAGGTATTGGAGTGACGCAAATCCTCACCTGTTTCGTGGAACACATACCCAATTCCCCCAGAAGGTGAATGTTTGGGCAGGTATCCTGGGAAACCACATCGTTGGGGCTCATTTTTCAAATACTCATTTAACTGGTGGGGTTTATCTGGAGCTGTTGCAAAACGCAATAGAACCGTTAATCCTTGAAATTTTGGAAGATAATCCAGATGAATTCGGCAATTTGGAAATAACATTTCGACAGGATGGTGCTCCTCCACACTATTACGGTACAGTAAGTCGGTATTTGGATGAAGAGTATCGTGGTAGATGGATTGGACGACGACGAGGTTCGTAGGAATGGCCAGCTCGTTCACCGGACCTCACATCTTTGGATTTTTTTCTGTAGGGGTGCCTTAAATCGAAGGTTTACGCCACTGAACCTGACAATATTGACATTTTGAAAAAACGTATTGTTGCAGAATGTGAGGCTGTTTCCGCAGACACATTTGCAAAAGTACGAGAAGAGTTAAAAAATGGGATATTCCACTGTCAGGAAGTAAATGGAGGTCATTTGGAGCAATTTCTTTGAGTAGATACTGATTCTTAAATCTGTAGTTAATATCATACTGAATGGAATTTAAATTTTAATGTTTACTGATGAGCCATTGAAACTGCTATAAACACAAACAAAATTAGTATTATTGAGTAGGTTTTTTTGATACCTTTTAAAAGAGGTGTCGCTTGTCGTAGGGTTCCATTCAAAATTATTGGTCACAATGGCCTTGTGACGTCATCTTTGACGATTTCGTCATCTATCATCACTATTAGGGAAGTTTACAACCTCCAGTATTCAGTTTCCAAACTTCACTTGTTCATGTATAATCTTTCCAAAAATAAGAGGGGGTAGGGGATTTTTGAGAAGCACTGTATGTGTGCCAATGTTCACAAGTGAAAAATAAATCATCCCCTATTTCTCTACCCATAGGGGTGGATTATTTTATTCCAAATTAAAAAACGATCAATAATGAGTTATACCCTATCTAATAAAAAAAGAATCATCCAAATCGGAAAACCCACTTCAAAGTTATGCCTGATAGAATCGGTTAACGCACGAAATTCAGAGGGTGAACGATCAATATCTTCCATTTTGCTACCCTCAGGGATGGATTTTTTTGGTCAAACTTTGGAGTACACCCTATCCCATGAAAAAAGGAAATCGAAATCGAACTAATCTGTTAAAAGTTATGCGATTATACACAAAAAAAAATTACGCCTCGACTAGAGTACCGCCTTCTTTTTGATTTCGTCGTTTGAGAAAGCTGCCCGAGCTGAAGTTTGAACCCTCGCTCCCGTTCGTGAACCAGCACCTCAGACCACTGGGCCACTCGAAAGTTAATCTGTGTTGAAACTATTACCAATGTGTTGCTACATTGGTATGGTTGCTTTTTCTCAAAAACGGCCATGAAAAACGTATTCACCACTTTTGCCCAGGCAGTCAATGATTTTTCCTATGTTTGCTGTGGGTACTAACATTTTAGAAACATTTCATTCTGTCACTCGATTGGCCAGGTTTTCTGCAGTTCCCTCTTGGACTATAAGGTCATGTTTGTAAGTATTCCTCACCTATTTCGCAGCATTTCATCGCAAAATGAAAATAAACGTTTTGTAGTACTATACTTCCACTTGCAATATCCTCTTGAAAAATTGAAATCGAACCAGCTATGACGCATCCAGGCTTGCTTCAATAAAATGCATTGAAAAATTCAAATTGCAATTATACAAAACTAATGATCCGACAGCGCCTGCGTTTTCTACACATGAAGTACATATCGATCACTATATCGCGAAAAGCCTCAGCTACAACTTCAAAAATAGCAGTTTTATGAATTTTTTGAAAAAACGCTGATTTTGTCGGTTTTTCGTGTTTTTCCGTTACTTATAATCCAATCGAGTCGTACCAGGGTGCTTTCTTTTTCGTATTCTGATTTTTTACAATTTGTTCGTCGGGAGCAACAAGATTGCTCCATTAGTTTTCATGTTAGAGACAAAAAACAAAAAAAACACGATTTTTTGCACTTGAATGTTTATAATACATTGAGCAATGACAGTTGCGAGCAGGAAACATAACATGATATAACTACGGATCGTCTTTCGTATGATGGAACAGTCGGTTTCCTGGTATTAGTTTCGTCACGACATAATCTCCAATGATTGGCCTACTTGAAAATTAAATATCATCACTGATTGAATAGAATCAGGCAATCAATATTTCCAATTACAGAGTTCAAGAGCTTAAAAACTAAATGCCAAAATCACTTCGATCACATTTTCCTTATATTAACCCTTGACTTGGCAAGCAAATAATCGCTTCAAATAAAAAAAATGGATTGGAATTCATTAAAATTGTGCCAATCCCACTCGATTTTTACCAAATAAATTTCTCAATATATAAAAATAACTTTGATTTTCACATGTGCATTTCAGTGCACATCACCAAGAAGACGAACATTCATAGGTGTGTATTACAGTGTTCACTGCTCATTTCAACAACTACTCTAGGAGATGGATATTTGACACTGAAATACAGAAGCGTACTAGTTTATTTCATATTACATATATTTTGAACATCATTCATCAACGTGAAAGTCATAAAAACAATTACGTTTAGATACAAAGCATAATCGAACATCAGACTTTGAACAGTGTACATGTGTACAGTTTCGACATCGTCCTTTTGATTAAAATATCGGCAAATGACCAACATTGTCAAAACGTATTCCACTCTTCGGTCGTGGTTTGAACATGGTCTTGATTTTCGTTCTTGGTATGTTGATATTATCCTGCAAAGGTCGCCCCCTTCTTTTGTTTCCGAAAAAATGACTTTCAGCAATACAGTTTCGAAATTCTTTCAAAGTATGTGGCGATTGTTCTGGTTGAAATGATTTGGGATCTCTTTTATATAGCACCCAGCCGTTATTGATACACATATCAAGTATTTGTGAGATAATTGACATGTACCATGTTTTAAAAAAAGTTCTGCATAATGATACTAACATTCCTGCTAGGTCCACACCACCCATGTGCTGATTACAATGTTCAATCACTTTTGGGCAAGGTACTTCTATTTTTCCAGTAGATTTCTCTTTCACGAACCTTTTTATGGTAGATAGTGGGTATGCATCGACGTATGAGCTACACATTAACATAGGCTTGTTATCATACTACTGAACAATGACCTCCTCATTTTGATTATCGCCCATTTGAATGTAGGAGCCCCGACCTAAGGCTTTCAATTCTCTCTCCGTTTTGATTGGACAACCTCTTACTCGATTGCTTCGAAGCGTACCCAGTGGAAATATTCCTATTTTATGACGTAGATATGAAACCAAGTCTGGAGGGCAGACGAAATAATCGAAATATAATACTTTGCAAATAGGAATTTTTATTGATTTGCTGAGTGCTATGACAATTCGATGACTTACACCAGACGATTGTTCTTGTTCAGTGAATTGAATTTCACGGAAGGTATCATCACCATCATAAGGAATGAAGTCCTAAATCATGCCAGATATACCACTCCTTCGAAAATAGTGTGAATCCCCACTTCTCCGGCTTATATTTCATGTATTGTCGCCTAGAACCTGCTTTCTTACCCTTGTATGGCACCATCATTTCATCCACTGACATTCGCGTTTCTTCTTCAATTTTAGAAAATTTTTGTCTCACATGATTAATAACTGGACGTTTTTTATAATAGCGATCATCGTTCATAGAGCAGTATCATCTGCAAAATGTAGGAACCGACGTATTTGTTGATATCTTTAAATCGACATGATATTAGCAAATTTTATCATATATAAGGTGTGCACTCCAGTAATCGGTGTAAGCTAGCATTTTCACTACACCCATTAATAACTCGATTGATGAATAATCTGTCAAAATCTGTTCAGTTCTGTGGATGTGCTAGAAACGTGCTGAGAGTATAAGTTATTCTGTTCAATGATTGAATCTATGAGGGTATCATCAAAAAATATTCCGAAATAGCTCAGCGAAGACGCAACCTCACTTGATGGTGAAAAGTTATCATCAGCGATATCAGCAGAATATTCGAGAGGTTCGGTGATCCAGGTGTACTTTTTTCATCTTTCTTTGATTTTTTTCTCGACTTTTAATTTTTTTTGTCTACATTCTTCACCAAATTAATGGGTTGATTATTATCAGAGGTATCATTATATCCGTCTCATCTTGAATTTTCTCTTGTATTTCACTTTAACTATGTTCTGCATTCTCTGTTTCTATTCCGTTTCATATCATTTAAAAATTCGTTAAAACTGTGAAATGTGTGTTTTCGTCATCAATTTCCTCGTACCTATTTTCTGCCACAAAATGAGCTTAAGGGGCAGGCGGGTTCAACGTTTCCTCTTCACTTTCGGTATCCAAATCGATATAAGGATTTGGTATCAATGTATTGCTATCATCGATGATATTTTGGGATAATTGCAATATGCTCTTGGTCCGACTGCTAGCCATGTTTCTGAAAAATAATGTGGCAGTCAATATAATTTAATTTTTTCCGCTTGAATGTGTTCAATTAATTAGAGTTTGAAATCTTACACTCCCAGAAAATGAAAAATGGCAGCCAAAGTCACGTTATTTTTACGATCCAAATGAATAAGTACTTCTGAAACTATAACTTTACTGGAAGACAGAAAGACGTAGGTATGCATGCACATCATTCACTTTCTGATCAAAATATTTTCTGATACTGCCCTGTCCTTCAATTCTGTCATACCAAACTCTGTACGGCTTAGACAAGCAATGTGAGTTTGAATGCACATCTATCAATTTCCGTTAGTTTGACAGAGTAAATTCAAATACACTTGATTTGTAAATGACCTCCACATTTTGTTTCATAACTGATGGTTCAAATATATGTACAGTGCTTCTCAAGAGTCCCCTCCCCCCCTCTTATTTTTGGAACGTTTATACATGAACAAGTGAAATTTTTAAACTGAATATAAAAGGTTTTGAACTTCCCTACTAGTGATGATAGAAACGAAATCGTCAAAGATGACGTCACAAGGCCATTGTGACCAATAATTTCAAATGGAACCCTACGGCAAGCGACACCTCTCTTAAAAGGTATCGAAAAAACCTATTCAACGATACTAATTTTGTTTGTGTTTATGGCGGTTTTGGCAACTCGCTTTAGAAAAACGCAAAGCTGTGATGAATTAAATCAGTTAATACTAAAATTCCAAATTCAAGCTCTGCCTCTGGAGAGTGGTCAAATAAGCTGACGTTTTTGTTAGTCTCCCTAATTCGACGTTTTTGTAATTGTCCAAGTTTTTGTACATTTAATAATTTGTGTATTGTTGATCGAACATTTGACTGTTTTAGCAGCTTTTGGTACTTTTAATATATTTGTACATTTTAATAATTTGTCAAACTGTTGTGAGTCGAACGTTTAAGTGCTTCAAGAAGCGAAATGGTACGTGCTTTAGGTGATAAAGTAGCAGCGATCCTAATTCTTGGTGAAACTGGACAAAATATTCATGCAGCAGAACGCATTTTTCATGAGAGGTTTCCCGTTCGCCCCGTTTCGAGGACCTATTTAAGGAAGCTTCTTCGTTAGTTTGAAACAACGGGTAGTATTAATGATGCGAAACGATCTGGCAGACCACAAATTTCCGATGAGAAAAAAATTGATGTACTAGCTGAAGTAATAGTTAATCCTACTTCTCCAACAACTCACGTTGCATCTACCTGTGAAATCAGTCGGAGTACAGTACACAGGGTGTTGAAAAAAAAAGTCATCCATACAAATTGAAATTGGTCCATCAACTCTCAGACGACGACCCAGATCGAAAACTAGAATTTTGTGAAAATATGGAAACTAAAATTAACCAACAGCCAGACTATGTCAAAACAATTTTTCATTTAAATACACAGAATGTGAGGTATTGGAGTGACGCAAATCTTCACCTGTTCCGTGAAACACATACCCAATTTCCCCAGAAGGTGAATGTTCGGGCAGGTATCCTGGGAAAACACATCGTTGGGCCTCTTTTTTTAAATACTAATTCAACTGGTGAGGTTTATCTGGAGCTGTTGCAAAACGCAATAGAACCGTTAATCCTTGAAATTTTGGAAGATAATCCAGATGAATTCGGCAATTTGGAAATATTATTCCCACAGGATGGTGCTCCTCCACACTATCACGGTGCAGTAAGACGGTATTTGAATGAGGAGTATCGTGGTTGATGGATTGGACGACGAGGTTCAACGGAATGGCCAGCTCGATCACCGGACCTCACACCTTTGGATTTTTCTCTATGGGGGTACCTTAAATCGAAGGTTTACGCCACTGAACCTGACAATATTGACGTTTTAAAACAACCTATTGTTGCAGAATGTGAGGCTGTTTCCACACACACATTTGCAAAAGTACGAGAAGAGTATAAAAATAGGATATTTTACTGTCAGGGAGTAAATGGAGGTCACTTCGAGCCATTTCTTCAAGTAGATTCTGATTCATTAATCTGTAATTAATATCATACTGAATGGAATTTAAATTTTAATGTTTACTAATGAGCCATTAAAACTGCCATAAACAGAAACAAAATTAGTATCATTGAATAGGTTTTTTCGATACCTTTTAAAACAGGTGTCGCTTGCCGTAGGGTTCCATTTGAAATTATCGGTCACAATGGCCTTGTGACATCATCTTTGACGATTTCGTCATCTATCATCACTAGTAGTTACAACCTTTAATATTCAGTTTCCGAATTTCACTTGTTTATGTATAATCGTTCCAAAATATGAGGGGGAGAGGGGACTTTTGAGAAGCACTGTATATTGAGGACAAGTGATGTTTGCTCTTTCCATTTTGAGAAAGATATTTCCAACAATTTTGGAAACGACTCAGATATTTATAGATTTCTCACCTGGACACATGGACATTACAAATCGGCGGCAACAATCACATCACCAAACAGAATGAATTTGACAGTATCAATGACGCGAAATTTGAAAAGTTGTTCATCATATCCCTAAACTGATAGGTAACATGTGCATTCAGATACACATTGCTGTTTCAATGCAGTTTTTGAGTTTTGAGAATCAAAACTCAAATTAGAATAACAGGTGTATTTGGATGCACATTACCAATTTAAGGGTTAAGGAAATATGGTTTTGTGACATATTGAGGTGGAGAGAGAGATTTGGATGAGACAACCCATCATCAAACCATAAGCCACAATCCATTCAATTCTTCCAATTACATCGTATTCTAATACTTCCGTTACATCCACCCTACATTTCCTTTTTTTCTGTATCGATAATCAAATGACCGAGAGTATCTGCAGACGACATTTGTGTGATTGGAGCGGGACGAGCGCCACAATTTCACGACACGGTTCATTCGAATTATTCTAATTACGCACAATCGTGTTCTTTGACATTTTTTCGAGCTTTTGATGTTTCGATTCTTTTCATCTTTCGGGTGACCGACGAAATCGGAAAGAAGGAGATTACTTGGGAGTACGGCAGCGGCGGCTTTTTATTGTTGAAGCATCGATGCAGACCCAATCAGCAAAAAGGGGGTTTCTTTACGAATCAATCGGATTTTTCGGGAAACGTTTATGGAGGTTTGTCTCATTAGAGTTGATGGATTTCTCGTAATATCTGATTCAGAATCAGTTCAGTCAAAATATCGACAGAACTGAAAAAACTACCCAGAAATATTCTCACGGATCGATCACGAACTATGAGAGGGTTATCCGAACTTTTCAGTCTAACAATGTGAGTAAATTTGGAATAAATACATTATTATTATTGATGGAATGTGAGTTGAACGAAGGATTTGAAGAAAATATTTGAGCATTCAATAAACAATAATAATAATGAAAGAAGGGAATTTTGTGGCATAGTGGACAAATTATTACTCTATTAAAAAAAATGCATCCGCAAGTGGGAGTCGAACCCACGATCTTATAATCTCTAGCCATACGCTCTATCAACTGAGTAAGTAAAAGTGAGTAAGTAAGTGAATTTATTCAGGTTAGTATAAGTTTCATCTACAATATCAATTCATAGCTAAAACTAGAGAGAAACATTATGAGTTACAGATTATGTTCCAGGCTGATCTACCTAAGCGAAGCTTATGTTGTAGTCGTCAGCCTGAAGTTGTAAAGTTTATACTTATATTTTGAAGAATGAAAATTGAGGAGGAAAAAAAGAGTTATATACAATTTGTGATGAGGAAGAGAGAGTAGGGTGTTTTTTTTTTTTTAGTCAAGTTCATACACGGTTTTTTTAGTTTGTTATAATTTACGTTTACAAATTCTTTGAGTTGAGATTTCATTTTGAATTTATTAGGGATGATTCTGATATCTAAAGGGGCTAGGTTTAACAGTTTTGGCCCAAAGTATGATATAAATCTCTGCGTCTGGGTTAGTCTACAAAGAGGAGCATTTGTTTTCTGTTAAGATTTAGCACGTGTGTTGTATATATGGCTTATATGAGAGATGGGATTGTTTTGCATCCATATTAGGCAATGGTAGGTGTATAGTTTTCTTACTTCAAGTAAGCCAGATTCTTTGTAACGGTCTTCAGTTGAGTATCTTCTATTTTTCTTAAAAAATATTTTTAATATAGTATTTTGCATAACTTCAAGAACGTGTAATAATGTTTTACCAAGACCACCCCATACAATATCTCAATATGGACTCAGCAAGTGAGTTGTAAATCATAAGTAGGAGTTTTTTATTATTAAGATTCCTAAGTTGATAGAATTTATGGACTAACTTATTGAGTCTTTTAAGTGTATTATCTGCGTGTTCTTCCCATCGCAGGTGTTGGTCCACATAAATACCCAAATACTTCATGTTGTCAACTTTTTTGGACATGAACACTGCGTTGGCGATCGGCAGAGATGTTTATGAATAGTGAGTATGTTATTCATGGGCTGATCTTTTTTTGTTGTGGCAAATGCAATAAATTTCGTTTTTTTCAGATTCAGACTCAGAAGGCTCATATTCAACCAAGAGATAACATATTTGAGCCCTGTTTCAGCTTTCTCGTAGACTTCCTCCCAGGAGTTTTCTTCAAATAAAAGAGCAGTGTCGTCCGCGTAAGATATTATCCTGCAATTGATGTTCAAAAGTTTATAAAGACTTGATATAAATAAAAAATAAGATTGGACCCACTACTGTTTCCTATGGGACGCCCATGGTGATAGGTATGTGGATCGCTGTGAATACTGTTTATTTTAACCTTTTGATGTCTGTCAGATATATAGTTTTTGAAAAGATCTAGTGTAATTCCTCTTACTCCTATAGTTTCTAGACGTTTCAGGAGAATTTGATGATTGACAGTATCAAAGGCTATAGCCAAATCTAAGAAAACCGCCAAGTCCTTTTTTTTCTCATTAAAGTTTTTCCATACACTGTTGATCAATTGGAATATTGCATTTTCAGTTGACATGTGTTCTCTGAAACGAAATTGGCCTTCAAATAAGATATTATTTTCCTCCAGAAAATCAATCAGTCTATTTTTCAAACACTTTTCGAAAACCTTAGCAAAATTATTATTGATGGTTATTGGTCTGTAATTCGTTGTTAGTTTTCTGTCACCAGTTTTGAAAACTGGGGTGGTTATAGATTCTTTGAAAGCAGCTGGTATATTACCCCTTACGAAGCATAAATTAATAATATGACAAAAAGGACTCCATAGAAGTAAATTGTGTTTTTTTATAAAAAGCGCCGTTATACTGTCAGGACCTGGAGAGCTTTTGTTGTTCAAAGTAGATATTATTTTAATAATTTCATTTCTTGATACTGGGATTATAAAATAAGAATTTGCAATATTACATTCAATTTCCGGGATAATGTCATGTTTATCAATTTTCCTTGCCATCTGTTGTCCTATATTTGCAAAGAAATTATTAAAGTAATCTGATTTTTCCTTATCATTAACAATTATTTGTCCACTTTCATTTGTAATATTATATTTATCTTTTTGTTTCAAGTTATTGTTTATCATTTCATTTGAATTTTGCCAAATTTTCCGATAATTCTGTTGTAATGATTATTCTTATGAGTTTTAATTAGATTGTTGAGATAGTTTCTGTACTTTTTGTATTCTTTATTCAGTTTTTCGGTATAACGCCTGTTTAATGTTTTCTTCAGGTTGGAAAGGATTCACAAGTGTGTGTCGGTTCCTATGTCCTCGAATGGCTCAATTGGTAGAGCGTATGGCTAGAGATCATTAGGTCGTGGGTTCGACTCCCACTTGATTATGCTTTTTTTCTTTAATTTAATAATTCAATAATTCGTCCACCATGCCACAAAATTCCCTTCTTTCATTGTATGTATTTCGGACGCAATATTTCCACTTTCACATTATATATTTGGCTAAATCTTATTAGTGGTTGGAGATCATCCGCTTGAATCTGCTACTGAAATCGTCATATTACAATGAAGTTGAGTGTTAGGTAATGGATCTCGACGGCCAGTGATAAGTACGTTTGATTTTCGATTCATTTTCTAACATGAATATTAAATAGTGGAAGGAAAGGATTCACGAGTGTGTGTCGATTCTTATGTCCTCGAATGGCTCAGTTGGTAGAGCGTATGGCTAGAGATCATAAGGTCTTGGATTCGACTCCCACTTGATGATGCTTTTGGAATGAAGTTCCTTATCGCGCGTTGCGAAAGGGGGCTAGACGGAATAAATTGAGACCAAAAGTTGTAACGACACTTTTTGTTGTAGTTGTAAGCCGTGCGGCGTGCGCTTGTTTCTCTGTCTGTCTCTCTCTCTCTCCCTCTCTCTCTCTCTCTCTCTCTCTCTCTCTCTCTCATAGAAAGCAAGCCAGTTATTTTCGTTTCGTCTTTCTATTTCGCATTGAACAGTGTGGTGTCGCGACGATTATTTTTGTTGAGTGTATACAGGTTTATTGTACATGATAGATAATAGAAAATATTAACAATAATGAATCCTGACAGTGTTTCTGCACAAGTTCTGGATATTGCTGATGGAGTTAGGTAAGTAGAGATTTTATACAGACAATAATAAATGCTTATGTATTTTTAGCAAGTACGCATTACAACCTCTCTTTACTATTGTGCTAACCAAGTCATACGCGTTATAATTTTCCTTATTGTGTGTTCAGCAAGTGTACGCGTCATAACTTTAATAAATTCAAAAGCGAATTATATTTTGATATTACAATATCAATGCGTATGTACTAAAATTGAGCCTACTGATTGAGTTTATATTACATTATATTTGTTAATAATAAAAAAAAACGATTATAACTTAAAAAAAATTAAATTTTATTACAATTCCTTCACTAATTAATTGAAAGGAACTTCGTTCCATCCGGGTGTCCCATAACACCTCTCAACTTTTTTTTCTTTAATTTAATAATTTAATAATTTTTCCACCATGCCACAAAATCCCCTTCTTTCATTATATGTATTTCGGACGCAATATTTCCACATTCATATTATATATTTGGCTTAATTTCATCAGTGGTTAGAGATCATCCGCTTGAATCTGCTACTGAAATCGTCAAATAACGATGAAGTTGAGTGTCAGGT
The DNA here is from genome assembly GCA_018342105.1 of Gonioctena quinquepunctata. Taxonomy (NCBI): domain Eukaryota; kingdom Metazoa; phylum Arthropoda; class Insecta; order Coleoptera; family Chrysomelidae; genus Gonioctena; species Gonioctena quinquepunctata. The sequence goes on along the minus strand of JAFIRS010001889.1, from coordinate 105,097 downwards.
AATGGATCTCGACGGCCAGTGATAAGTACGTTTGATTTTCGATCCATTTTCTAACATGAATATTAAATTGTGGAAGGAAAGGATTCACGAGTGTTTGTCGATTCCTATGTCCTCGAATGGCTCAGTTGGTAAAGCGTATGGCTAGATGATGCTTTTTTCTTTGATTTGATGATTTAATAATTTGTCCACTCTGCCACAAAATTCCCTTCTTTTATTATATGTATTTCGAACGCAATATTTCCACTTTCACAATAATAATAATCTTCTTCAAACGCTTTGGTTGGGATTAAGATCAATGTTACTGAAGAAAAACTATTGCTTTCTCGCCAACGCTTCGAACTCTAATAAATTCATCATCAGGGCTCTGTAACAATGAGTTTTACTCTACAATTCTTTCTGAGAAAATTTCAATAGGTAAAATAATAGAAAAAATATAACAAGAAAAATATTAATTATTGTTTACTGTATATACTCGGAAAAACTAATTTTTGGTGAGCCTTCTTATATTTTATAATCAACCCCTTCCACACCATTGTCCCCAGGTTTGGATATTTTCAGTTACACTTAATTTTACCACAATATCCTCATATGGATATTGCTTCACGGAAATCATCAGCGCAGTGAGATTCGGTAGTTTCACCGAGATACATCCGTTACGAAGTGGTAAGAAGCACGTATATCCATAGGAGGATATTGGGTTATAAGTAATAAAATATTTCATACTTGTGCATAAGAATATTTTTGAGGATATGTTACAAATGAATGGTAACAAACAGCTGGTGTGGTTATATCGAAACTATCGAAAGTAAAAAAAATAAATGATTTTCTAAAAACATGGATCTCGATTTTTCTAGTGAAAACGACAGTGACTGGGATTGTGAAAATGAGGTGTCAGACAGTGGTAACAGTGATACTGAGAGTGATTATTCTGCAACAGATGAAGATGAGGTTATGGAGGTTATTCAAATGGACGGATGGACCACTGTTGTGAATCCTTTCACCGATCAGTTACTAAAATCTGTTGAAAAGCATCATTCTGAATATGACTTCAACCCTGCTATCGATTTTGAGGAAAGTAAGGATGCTGTAGTGTGTTCATAAGTCCTTCATGAGCCCTACTATTGTGAATGGAATTTGTGAGTGGACAAACAGACGGGCTGAAATATATTTTGAAGCCAATTATGTTCAAACTGGAAAACAATAAAAAAGGATGAACTTGATGTTTCTTTTTCTTTGAACTTTTTAACTGGGTTAATGAAATGTCCATAGCTTTCAGACTACTGGAAAGCGGTTATCTTATGTATTGTTTCATAAGATGGTAATGAGCCGCAATATATTTTTATCCATATTGAAATTCATTCGATTTTCGCCTCCAGATCTCGTGAGACCACTCACTAGACTGGGAATTTTTATGGCTCGCATTGGAGAAAATTATATGAATCTCGAATGTCCAGTTTTTGCCATAGATGAACAACTCATGCTGTACAAGGGCCGACTTCATTTCAGACAATACATAGAAACGAAGCGCAGTAGATTTGGGATAAAACTATTTTCTCTCTGTCCCAGTGCTCCTGAATTGCGTGGATATACGTGGAATTTTTGTCTGTATATAGGCAAAGATATATATGACATATCACACATAAATGGTATCAATCAGCTCACATTTTCCGAAAGAATTGTTGTATTTCTTGCGAAAAATCTCCTAAATAGCCAACGAGAGATTATAGTAGATAACTGGTGTATGTCTGTTCGACTTTGCGACTTTATACTAACACGAAATACATATCTTAAGCAATTGACAAATATTCCTCTAGATCTACATCAGTCATGTTTTGTTCGTAAAGGTGTGCTTCTTCTGGTGAGGTTCAAAGACGGAAAATATGTATATCTCTTGACTAGTACACATTCAGCAGGATTTTGTGAAAAAGAGACTTATTCAGTTGGTGGAAAACAAATTTATTTCGGTAAATCGAAGCATATAGAATTTTATAACCAGAATATGGGATCAGGTGATGCCGTAGACCAAGACACGGAACCGTATTCTCCTTTGAGAAAATCATATACCTGGTCCACCAAGGTTGCTTTACATCTGTTGTACCAGATGCTCTTGAATTCAAAAGTTATATCTAGCAACTCTCACGGCAAACAAATATCCATGTTCAAATATACAAAACTGTGCTGTCACGGAATATTAGCTAAATATAGTGAAGGATATAGAAAAAGGAAAGATAACGTCCAAGGTCCTGCATGGTTTGGTAGATTTTCCCAGGGAAGTTGGAAAGAAGAGAGCTCTCCACAAAATTTGTGCCATATGTGAGAGAAACGGAATACGAAAGTTGACCAGAAAAGATTGCATTATTTGTCCTGATAGTCCTGGATTATGCTCAGCTGAACACTCCCAGATTCATGACAAATGGATATTGTAATCATTACGTTTTCTGTTTTCAGTTTTTTGCGTTTGTCAAGTATTTTTGGACCCATTAGTTTTTGTTTTTTCAATAAATCATTTTGGTTCATGGCATTGTTTTTGATGAGCTACTCATATATATTTTTCATTCCATGTGTGTTCTTTGGGTACATCGCAGTATCCGATAGTGGATATTCTGGTGTGACCATATATCCAGTGGTGGATATTCTGGTTTAACCATTAACTATCAGTTTCTAAAAAACAAAAAACATTTTCAAAATATTTCTGTAACAAAACGAGATTCATTAATTTCCACTACGTCTCCATCTTACCAATTAATTTTGGCAAAATAACCACCTGGTATATGTCCCTAATATTCAAAAACTACACATTCTTATTATATTTTTTCTTTAATTTTACCTATTAAAATTTTCTCAAAAATAATTGTAAAGTAAAACTCATTGTTACAGAGCCCTGATTATGAATTTATTAAAGTACGAAACGTTGGCGGGGTAGCAATATATTTTCTTCAATAACATTGATCCTAATTCCAACACAACCATTCGAAGAACATATCTGTGGATCACCAAACTTACCCTAATTCAATAATAATAATAATGAATGTCTTCATTTCTATATTATACAGATCCATAACAAAAAAACGAACAAGAAAAACAGATTAAGATGTTCAATGCGAAAATCACAAAGAGAAGTTTTAACCCTTATTGTGGTACATTAACAGAAAAGGAAGAATAAAGCAGTTATAGTCCATCCAATATAAGTTGCAGAAGCTGTTTCTATAGGGAGCAAATAAAAACTCACTTCGCTAACACGAGCGTAAATGCGAAGAAACGGAACGAAAAATAACGTGTACTACTCGTAAACATTCGCCGTCGGCGAAGGGAAGATCAAACGAGCCGACAGTCAACGTGGACTTGAGTGACTGCTGTTACCGATTCGTCTAGGCCAATCGAATCGGACATCAATGCTTGGGGGTGTGTCTATACGATGGGAGGTCATGAATCACGCGTTATATTTGTGTTTTAATAGCTCTCAAAGATTAAAAACCAGTAGCGTCTGTGGTCTTGGTGTGTGCCGATCGACGTACGTTTCAGGATATAATAATAACCTACATCAAACAATGGAAGAAATTATTTTTCTTTCTTAATGTATTTGTATAAATAAAAGCTTGTTTTTAATTTTTTTTTCATTTTTCATTATTTATGAAGTATTTTTAAAATCTTAAAATATCTTAATAAAATTAGTTATCTCCGCCACTGCTGCTCACAGGATTTCGCCGAGAGACTTTTTTATGCTTCTGCAATTGATATTGGGAAAACTCATATAGTAATTGACAATCCCTGCATAGAAATGATTTCAGATCTTTTTTTACCACGTTTATATTAGGTCGCTTTCGTGTCTGTCCTGTACAAATCTTGCAATCGATTTCAAACTAACTTCCCAATTAGCTAGAGACAAGAAACTCCGGAAATGGCTCAGAACTGGATGACAATCAGGTAGCGAATTTTCTGCTGGCTTCGAGTGAATATAATGAAGAGTAGGTATCTCCACTCACAATGTTTTTGCGTGAAAATTATAATTTTTCTCGTGTATCTTCAAACTATCAAAGTTCAAATTATGTTGAAATTACGTTATGATTATGGGAGAAATTAATATTCTAATTTCAATATCAAAGAACAAATACCTAATAATTTGTTAATAATTACTTTGCGCTGGATGGCAATGAGTGATGGAAATGGTGAGATTTCTCACAACTTTGAGTGGATTCATGTTTGGAATGGGAATTTTTCAGTACTCCTCTTCCATTTTTTATCCGAAGCTTCCATTTACTTTACTTTTTTATGGAGTTTTCGTTGAAGAAAAAAATAAATGGCGGCTCGAAGATGGCGGACGAGGATTTTAGGGGTCGCAGATTATGAATTTCTTGTCAAAATTCATGGAATCAGAATGGCGGCTCCAAGATTGTCGACGATCTCTGTGATTATGGTCCGATTCTATTCAAAATTGATGAGTGGGAGTTTTCGGGGTTGGAGATTATGAATGTTTTGTCAAAATCGACAAATTCGAGATGGCAGACCAGATTTGTAATTGTGGTCCGACTCGATTTTCGGGGTCGAAGATTATGAATGTCATGTCAAAATACATAATTTCAAGATGGCGACTGCAAGACGATGGTCGAGTTTTGTGACAATGGACCGTTTCTATTCCAAATTGATATGTCGGGGTTTTTGGGGTCGAAAATAATGAATTTAGTCGAAAATTATGGATTTTTTGTCAAAATTCATAAACTGAAGATGGCAGCTCCAGGATGGTGGACGAGTTAATCTTTAGATGGTATCCTCATTGAAGAACTATTCAGCTCAGAACTTACCGGCAAAAGGTCTCATAATAAAGATGCTTCAACAGAAATGCATAGATAAAGGCGTACTCACTAAAAAGAACAAAATGAAATAATCAATTAAACATATTTTTGAAGACAAGCTTTTCAAATGCGTTAAAAAGTTAAACATCATTGCCTTAGATGTGTGACGTAGGTTATTCCGTGAATCATAGATTCAAAAGCTCGTCGCTTTTGTATTCGAACTGAAAACTATGCGCGACAACCTCTCTTGAATCTATAACTCACGGAATAACCTTCGTCACACATCTAAAGCAATTATTTTTTACTTTCTAGCACATTTGAATTGAAGCTTCTTTTTCGGAAGCTTTTCTATTGATTGTTTTATTCTTGAATATTCTCTCATTATCAAAATCCATAAGCATTTGAGGAATGTTAGTTAGGTGTTAAACTCATAAAAATCATTTTATTTGTTATTTCTGCTCAACCATTTCCTGAGAGGGATATAATAAAACTATTTTGTGAATCATGCTTTCTTTATTGCAGTCTATATAAAATTGTTGAGGTTGAGTATGTCATCCGGATTAATGATTTGAATAATTTAGGAGAGTTTCAGCTAATAGCATGAGCTAACGGAGTATAACTCTCCAAATTACGTTCTATATCAAAAGTAAACAACCACATACTAACTATCTACCTGGAAATGATAATATTATTCTCTCGCTGGACAAACGAAAATATTTATTCTGATGTATGATAACACAAAATGAAGAGGGAATGTAACAGGAGAGTAAAGAAAACACGAAAATAAGTTCTGAGGTAAACAAAATAATTTGTAGTGCTTGTTTTTATGAAAATTGTATGTCGCAAAGGCCGAGTAACATATTTTCATTCCGTAAAACCGAAAAATTATCGTGAAAACAATTTTTGGCACCGGTGCGATGTTGAGTATGTTTGGAAAAAAGTTGGAATATATGACACTGCAGCCTGTTTTATAAATAGCCGACAACATTATATGATTCACTGTCCTTCAACGCATAATGTAACGTTTGTTGTTACCACAGAAGAATACTTTGTGAATTGAGAGTATGGCTGATGACGTTGGAATGTGTTTATCACTGATCGAGGTGCTTCAGTTCGACACCCGGGTAGTAATTTTTCGACTATGGGTAGGAAATATGAAATCAAGCTTTTCTCTGGCTCATGGAATTATTCTGTTCTTGAAAAGATAGTGAAAATTGGAGTATTGATAATCATCAAATGAAATCCTTCAGTGTGGATGGAGAAATGACTATTGATGCCACCTATATTTAGCATATCAAAATAGATTGTAAGTTGCCATCCACAACTTACTCTTGCAACCAACTATTATAGGCTTTTCATTTCATCATCTACGTACACCGCTCATTCAGTGAGATTATAGAAAGTGATAATTTCAGGGTACACTGAAATTATTGATCCTTTGTATCACTATCTATGGTATTGTCTGCCAAGCCGATAGAAGTAAAACATTCTTTATGTCCTTTTTACACGCTTTATATTAGCTTCACTTGTATGTTTGTTTGTTTGTTTGTAACCGACTCCTTTGGGCGCGATTTTGACCCATTTCCAGACGTCGAATGATTTGAAATTCGGCAGGTGTACATAATTCCGGTGACAATGCATTAAGAAATTTTTGTGTAAAGAAAAAACAAAATGGCGGCTCAAATATGGCGTACGAGTTTTGTGATTATGGTCCGATTCGCTTCAAATTTGAAATCTGAGGGTTTTCGTGGTCGGAGATTATGATTCTTTTGTCAAAATGGAAAAATTCAAGATGGCGGCTCCAAAATGTTGGACGAGTTTTGTGATTATGGTCTGATTCTATTCAAAATTGGTATGTGGGGGTTTTTGGGGTCGAATATTATGATTCTTTTGCAAAAATTGAAAAATTCAAGATGGCGGCTCCAAAATGTTGGACGAGTTTTGTGATTATGGTCTGATTCTATTCAAAATTGGTATGTGGGGGTTTTTGGGGTCGAATATTATGATTCTCTTGTAGAAATTGGAAAATTCAAGATGGCGGCCAAGTTTTGTGATTATGATCTGATTCTATTCAAAATTGGTATTTGGCGATTTTTGCTGTCGAATATTATAATTATTTTGTAAAAATTAAAGAATTGAAGATGACGGCTTCAAAATAGCGGCCGAGTTTTGTGATTATGGTCTGATTCTATTCAAAATTGGTATATGTGGGTTTTTGGGGTCGAATATTATGATTCTTTTGTAAAAATTGGAAAATTCAAGATGGCGGTTTCGAAATGGCGGCCGAGTTTGTGATTATGGTATGATTCTATTTAAAATTGGTATGTGGGGGTTTCTGGGGTCGGAGATTATGAATAACTAATTTGATGAGATTATTCCATTTTTCAATTTGCAAAACAATTATAAAAATAATAGTTTAAAAAAAACTAAAAAAACACGCTTTGATAAATAAACCACACCGAAATGTAGGAAATGAGTAATAGTTTGAAAAAACTAAAAAACACGCTTTTATAGAAAATCAGAATAAAAAAATTGAAAATAGGAAAAAAAAATATTTTATTAAAAAAAAAGCGTGGGGTGCATGGTATCAATAATTATATAGTACATTACACACCAAGGCGATACCATGCACCCTATGCTTTTTTTAAAATAATTTTTTTTTTCTTATTTTATATTTTTTAGTCTGGTTTTCTATAAAAGCTTGTTTTTTAGTTTTTTTAAACTATTATTTTTTTCAGAGATATATGACACCAATACACTGTTCTTGGAAAAAGCGAACATATTACTAAAACTTGTCGTTCCTTGATGTTGACTGGTTGAGTAGGTATTCCTTTTTTATTTCTTCGCACTCTTTCCACGATGGTAGCCGTTGTGATCAATCACAAGATCATTGGCCAATGGCACAGAAGTAAAATAATTGTACCTAGTAATGTTCCTGCCGGTATTGATAACGAGTTATCATCCTCTTGACAACATTGAACAACTTTTTATGGAACATCTGGTTGCTTTTTGGCATACATTTATGAATTTGAGGTGTATAAAAAAGTGCAATTTCTTTCAGCTTCATATCCAATTCAATTGAGCTGAAATTTGGCAGTTGCATTATGGAATTTCTGCTAGAGAAAAAACAAACTGGCGGCTCCAATATGGCGGACGAGTATTGTGATTATGGTTCGATTCTATTCAAAATTGGTATAAGCGGGTTTTCCGGGACACATCACGAATTTTTTGTCAAAATTCATAAATTCAAGATGGCGGCTTCAATATGGCGACGAATTTTGTGGTTATAGTCCGATTTTGTCCGTTGAAAACGTGTGTGTGGGTTTTTGGGTTCGAACATTATGATATTTTTGTCAAAATTTATGTATTTAAGATGGCGGCTCCAAGATGACGAATATTTTGTTATTATGGCCAGATTCCATTCAAAATTGGTATGAGGGTTTTTGTGGGGTCGGAGATTATCGACGTTTGTCAAAATTCAGTAAGATGACGGATTTCTTGAATTGGATAAGGAAGATTGAAGAAAATCAAGACAAGCTTTTATACAAATGCACCAAAAAGGAAAAACATTATTTCATTAATTGTTTGACTTAGGTTATTCTGTGAGTAGCGCGGCAAGATTTTGAATCTGCTACTCACAGAATAACATAGGGCAAACATCTGAAAAAATAATTTTTCCCTTTTTTAATGAATAAAAACAAACATGAGAAAATCCCTAACAATGAGCGTACCGGCTCACAGAACGTACTCCAGCACATTGCTGTGATAAATCATTCAACAGTCCGATATACCGCTCGACGACGCCGACGCGACGGAGAGACATTGGGAGATTAGACGGAAGAATACGGTTGAAAATTGATCTAATAAAAAGTTGTGCAAATATGAAAAAAAGTGAGGAAAATGCTCATATACAGTGAGCACGTGAATAAATTCACTGAAATCATTACAGGGCCAGAAGAGAAAGATCGCTCGGACACGTCAATTTTAATTTTTAAACGTGCACTTTTTGACATATAATTTTTTCGGATGACGCCATAATTGTGTTAGTTATGACGTCATCGATATTTTTTCAAATTGCATCCCCCATATCTGAAAGTGTCGTTTGAAAGACATTTTTCTGCATACAAAACGTATAATTTCGTGATTATGGTACATAAGAAAAATTGTCGAAAAAAACTTGAGAGGTGTCAAGGGACACCCGGATGGAACGAAGTTCCTTTCGATTAATTAGTGAAGGAATTGTAATTTTTTTTTAAGTTATAATAATATTTATATATATATATATATATATATATATTAATATTAAAATATAATTTGCTTTTGTAATATTAAAATATAATTTGCTTTTAAATTTATTGAAGTTATGACCCTTACACTTGCTAAACACACAATAATGGAGAGATTATAACGCGTATGACTTGGTTAGCACAATAGTAAAGAGAGGTTATAATGTGTACTTGCTAAAAATACAAAAGCATTTATTATTGTCTGTATAAAATCTCTACTTACCTAACTCCATCAGCAATATCTGGAACTTGTGCAGAAGCACTGTCAGGATTCATTATTGTTATTATTTTTTATTATTTATTATGTACAAAAAACCTGTATACACTCAACAAAAATAATCGTCGCGACACCACACTGTTCAATGTGAAATAGAAAGACGAAACGAAAATAACTGGCTTGCTTTCTATGAGAGAGAGAGACAGACAGAGAAACACGCGCACGCCACACGGCTCACAACCATAGCGAAAGTCTCGTTACAACTTTTGGTCTTAATTTATTCCGTCTAGCCCCCTTTCGCAACGCGCGATAAGGAACTACGTTCCAAAAAAAAATATCCCAACTACTGATAACCAATGGTTCAATGAAATAGAAACACAAATACTCCAAATGATCAAATTAGATGTTCAAATTGTCTGCCAATCTCTTCTTGACAATACCCAGGGCGATATTGAAAATCGCTTAGAACGTTTCTTATTGTTTCGGTACCAATTATTCTAATTTCGTCTCTAATTTTGTCTCTCAATTCTTCAAGATTGGTAGCTTCATTGAAATGAACTTTGGATTTGAGATAGCCCCATAAAAAAATCGAATAGGACATGGTCCGGAGATCTAGCTGGCCATTCTATTGTTCCGCGTCTACCAATCCAACTATTCCGGCCCACACGTTAACAGGGGCCCAATACCGACAATTTTGTCTATTCACAGTGCCGTTTAAATAAAAGGTGGTTTCATCAGAGAAAACTATTCGTTTCAAGAAATATGGGTTATTGCATCGTTCCATCATGATCTCGCAAAATTGTAATCTGCGGTCGAAATCATCTTCGTTGAGCTCGTGAACTAAATTAATTTTATATGGGTGCCATTTACTAGTTTTCAAACATTTCAAAACTAACGACTGACTGACTGAATACTTGGCTGCGACTTCGCGACTTGGTTTGTGGGATTTTCCATTACTGCCAGTAGAACATCTAATTTTTGATCTTCTGAAATTCCAGGACGACCTCTCATGAAATTATCCTTCACATGACCGAAATCTCGGAACTTCTTCTCAAGTTTGCTCACAGTTGATTGTGTGATATGATTATCAGGGTACTTATCATTGCATATTTGACAAACCTGAGCTTGTGACCGAGTCCGCTCTTCATAGCCAATAAATATTTCAATTCTTTGCCAATTCTTTGACAATGAAATAATAACTACCAGGTCCACGTTTCTAAATAATATAAAAAACAAACAAAAAGGTAGTTACTGATAAACATAACAGAAAATGTATCTACCAGGATCATATCTTTTCATCATTCAATTGATTTTTCCTTTACCAATTTCATTCATGTATTATGCCATGAAATTTCCGTTTTGTATGTAGAAAATGTCTTCTTCCAAACGACACTTTCAAATATGGGGGTTGCAATATAAAAAAAATCGATGACGTCCTAACTAACACAATTATGGTTCCACCCGAAAATATTATATAGCAAAAAGGGGACGTTTGAAAATTAAAATTGACGTGACCAAGCGATTTTTCATTTTTGGCCCTGTAAAGATTTCGGCGAATTTATCCCAACTTTTACGTGCTCACTGTATAGCGAGGAATGCCGGGTTAAAAAATGAATGAATGAAAGGGTTACAAATTTTCGTCAAAGCAACAAAACTCCAATTTACCGAAAACAAAACTCCAATTTACCGAAAATAAAACCCATTGATAGCTCAATTATCCCCCAAGAGAGTGAAAACATGAAAATCCATGAAGCAATTCAAACACTGCTTCGTAATCCTAATTCGTTGAGTAACAGCCATTATTGAACAGAGATGGCGTCTCCGGATGCCATCTCTATGTATACACAGTGGTAGCTGGTAGCAGGTGCGATCGTTATTTTGGTTTGAGATTGTGTAAGCAGATTGCTTGAATGCGGCTCATTATGAGAGATAAAAGGAAGTAGAACTGACTCCGGAGAAAATTTCATTTAGTTTCAGTTCTTTACTGAAAATGGGAGGGTTATTCATCAGAAATTAATTTCCTTCCCAACATCGAGTGTATGTTGACATTTGGTAACATTAGAATCCCTACAATTATGCGTTAGTTTTGAGATGTATCCCTTTCAGTTTGTGATGATCTTTGAAATCCAAAATTAGCACAAAGAAGAACCGTCAATGGAAAATAAAAAAAATGAGGATGTGTGCATTCAAACCTGAGTGTGTTCATCACGAATATTATTCATATAGGATGTGCTTAATAGAATGGAGAAATAAAATAAAATTGAGCTAATTAACGAAAGTAACGTTAATTAAGTTCTTATTCTGAATGAGGATATTTCGTGAACAAAAATTCCCTGACCTATATCAATCAAACAATCAATCAATATATACTGTATTCTCTGTATTACATCTCATAGATAAAGTCATATAAATATAAAGTAAATAAATAATAAATAAATATATACCATTGCCATAATTATAAAAAATAAATTTTTCACGAAACAGATCAACAGTAACTAAAAAGAACAAACAGATATGATATTTGAGCAGTTAGGAATGAATTAATTATCTAAAATGATTCAATAGAGTTTCACATCTAAATTAACCATTCCAATATTTGTCAAGAAACTCTTGAACACTATAAAGCCCCTCATCTATAAGTAAGATTTTTATGGACCTCCTGAAATGAGGTGGCGATACAATGTTTTTGTAGATGGGTGGGAAATGATTGTATAGTTTGACTGCATTATGAATCAGAGATTTCTTCTTTAAATTTGAAGTGGAACTCCCAAATTATTATTTGGCGAGTGATACCAATAATTGCCTGATATGATGCTTTATTTTTGTGTACCAAACACACAGTTTCGAGCATGAATAACGAAGGAAGGGTCAGGATTTTTCTTGATAGAACAGCGGCTTACAAGTAACTTTGGGTCAAACTCTACGAAGGTAACAAACTGCACGCTTTTGAAGAACAAATAAACTATTGAAGTTTTGGTGACTGCAGATACCCCAGAAGGGTATGCCATTCCTAATATGAGATCCAATCAGAGCGTGGTATACTACTTTCGCAGATGAACTCAATTCTTTCGTCAAGATCGGCAGAGCTTAGCACCCACATGGTTTTCAAAATCTAGGTTGTTGTCCAGATGGATTCCAAGGAATGTATACTCGTATATATGCTTGCTCAATGTCAAATGAATATGTGGTAAATAACATTTCAACGATAAGAGATTGGTTTTATCCACATTCAATGAGAGCAAATTGGAGTTGAACCACCTCTTCACAATGGGGATATTATTAGCAATTTTCGAGTAGAGGCTATTCATATCGGTTTCAATGATTGTGTCGTCTGAGAATATTGTGAATCTACCATCAATCTCAAGGTAAGCCAAATCGTTGAAATACAACAAAAATGGGATAGGCCCCAGTACAGAGCCCTGAGGCACACCATGTTTAACCAAGCTTGTTTTTGAGTTTGTGTTTGTTCTTGAGAATTGGGTACGATCATTTAGGTAGGACTCAATCCCACTAAGGCTCTGATTCCGGAAGCCAAAACATTGGAGCTTGTGCAAGAGTATTCCATGATTTACACAATCGAAGGCTTTCGACAGGTCACAAAATACCACTGCGCAAACCTCCTTAAGATTGACTCTACTACAAAGCTCGGAAATGAGAAGACTGCGTCACCTGTACCTTTTTGTGGTTGGAATTCAAATTTTTTAAGATTTAGAGATTTGTGAGCGGATAGAAACTTCATGAATCTAGTTTTGACCAACTTCCCTATAATTTTTCCCAAAGTTGGAATGAGGGAAATAGATCAAAAATTTGAAGGATCCGAAGTATCTCCACCTTGTGTAGAGGAATAGCAACACTAATTTCCAGGACATTCTGAAAAATACCCTCTGAGAAAGACTCATTGATCAACTGAACAAGAAGTTCTAACGTTTTCCAGAATTTCTATTGAGATGTTATCCATTCCGCAACAGGATTCATTTTTCATATGTTTTATTATGACCATTAGCTCATCCAAATTCGTTTCATACAGAAAAAATGTGTCAGAGACATGAATATCACCCATAAAGAGTAGTGGATCTGGTGCCATTTCTATTTTTTCCGCCAGACTTTCGGCTATGGAGCAGTAGAATTTATTAGGAATGTTTGGGTCTGAAGATATATCATCAGAAACAGGACGTTTCCCTTAGAGGTCATTCACAACATGCCAGGTGATGTTATTACTATCGGAAATTCTGTTGTGGTAATACATTACTTTCGCTGTCTCAATAACTCTTCTGGAAATTCTCCTGTAGGCAATATAATAGTGATGAGAAAAATCATTATTGTTGTATTTCTTAATGTGATGAAGACTTCTCAGATTGAACCTTTCTTTCCCAATTTTTCAATTGAATCAAAAGAAAATAAGAATTTGGTTTAATATGACCTCAAGAATAGAAAACAGAAAAAACAAATTTTTTTTCACGCATTTTTCACATAATTAGTCAACAATGCCATATGAATTCAATGGGAACTGAAAATAACCAGAAAAAACAAATATATTTTAATTATTAACATTAGAATCTAAAAAACTATTTCTAGTATTTTTAAGACACAATGATACCTGGAGTTGGTACCACAGGTCTCTTTGGAAGGGAAATGGAAGAGCCCGTATTCTTTGATCTTCTACTTCCACTCCTTATCTCAAATTGTCGATATTTTCCGTAATATTTTCAGAATTTATTTATTATTCGAAATTTATTGCAATCCTCGTCCCCATCCTCCCAATCTGATCCAGGCACTTCCAAATCGAAAATATCACCTTCCATAAGTAGGAGCAAACGCTTCGATTCTTCTTCAGTTAATTCCACATGTGAAGACATCTTGAAATATATAAAAAAATATATAAATAAATAAACTATCCTTCACGCCAAATGGAATAAACCAAAAAATACCTTTTGATCCCCATTGACGCCATACGCCTTCTATAAACAAGAAAAGTTAAAAATAAGGTATTTTACAGAAATAAGCGATATTTATCACAAAACATATATTGCCTATCTATTTATTTAACTATTACGGTATGTAATCATTATTATATTTACTTTTTTTGCATTTTGAAATGATAAAGACTATTAGTGAACTTACACCAACAGAAACAGTTCAGAATGATAATAAAATGTAGAGCCCCTAACCACGAAAATAATTTAAATTCGCCGAATTAATATAACAAGTGGCTTCTGTAAATTATAAAGGATGATATTCTGCCAGCAGACGCAAAAATATTAGCGCCACCTGTAAGCGAGATGTTTGATTAAATCATGATGTCATATGGAATCACTCTGAAAGAAAGGGTTAATAGCAAAAATAAGAATACCTTCAGTCAACCAATCCTTTTGTTTCTTTTCTTAATTTTAATTTTTTGAATGGGAAAGCAATTTTCAAAGCATTTGTATAGTATATTATGATACGAAAGAAAGGCAAACTGCACCATATTCCACTTGGCAACCAGACAATTATTTTAAAATTCATCACAATTACTCTCGCTGAATAATCTACCAAATTTGAATTTGCCCCATGATCGGAGATATTTGCTGACATGACTGAGCAATTGACCTTTCCTTCGGTTAAGTTGGAGCAAATGTAGTCAATTTTACTTTCAGAATTTGGCGAAATTCTGGTTGGCCTATTCGCGTGCATTGATAGGTTGAACGAGGTAAGGAGATTTTGTAGTTGCAGGGTTAAAGGAGAGGTCTTGTCATCGAAGTTGATGTTCAAGTCTCCTGCCAAAATAATGGGTGCCATAGGAGGTAATTTAAATAAAAGTAATTCAAGTTTTTCAATGAATATAAATCCATCTGAATAAGGTGATCTGTATATGCACAACATATAAAGGTTGGAGTGAGCTTATGAAAATTCAAATTGCTTCTCCTGTATAAGGTTATCAAATCTAGTAACATTGATTAGTTTTAATTTGGGTGATGTAGAGGTATGAATCGTGATCAATGTGCCACCACAGTAGAATTCACATCTGCTAAAGTTTGATACCATAGTTAAGTTTGGAATAAATATAGGTTTCTCCTCTTTAAACCAGTGCTCAGTAAGTGATACAATATGGGGAAAATTTATTGTTTCGAAAAGTATATACAAATCATCCACCTTATTTCTAATAGACTGCACAATGAGCGTAAAAACTGAGATAATGTGTTATTTTTGGAGAACTGCATGGTTTGAAAAATCATTGACATTCGAGTTATTATTGTTGGAATGGTTCGGGTCAAATGTTTTCTTTGAAACCCTTGATTGATCGCGACCATTGTTTTCACAACGATATTTAAATTATTTGAAACTTGGTCGACACATTTTTTCAATTTTTCAATGAGATCAAATTTACTACCTCTTTGTTTTTTATCAGACATAAAATTCATGTAGCAATTCCTATTATACCATTTGAATATATTCACTTGCTTGAAAATAATTCTATTGATGTTTCTGTCATGGAGAGTATTACGTTCTGAAAGGATTATAAGGTTGGTGAATTCACTTATACCTGAGATATTCGAGAGAAACACTTCCACTTTTACTATTATTATTGGTGTTGAACATATCAACAATTGTATCATCCTGACCAAACTCCATGGTCTCACGAAAAATATTTTCTGTTATTTATTCTGTTATGTTATTTGTGTTGATTTTCTAAAAGTAAATTCTCCTGCACTTGAATATTTCAACTAAATGCTCTTTTTACTTAAAATGAATCAACTTATTACTAAAGTTGAAAAGCAACTCATCAGTGTATATTATGCTCAGGTTGAGTCTAGGCTGCGTTATGGTGTTTGCTTGTGGGGCAACTCAACAATGAGTAGAAACGTCTTCATTGAACAAAAGGCTATTTTACGTTGTATATTTAACACCCCTTAACGAAGCTCCTGTAGAACCCTTTTTATAAATCAGAATTTTCTAACTCTGACAAGTCTATTCATATATGAACTTTCAGTTCATGTTTTCACCAATAAAACCGACTTCATTCTGAACAGTGATATTCATGATAAGAACACTCGTCAGAAACGAATGATACATGTCAAAAGTGCCAAATACAAGATTACTCAAAATGCTCCTAAATGCATTGGACCTAAAATTTTCAATCACCTTCCACTAATGATCAAGAGAGCTGAAACTGCAAAGATTTTTAAAAAACGTCTGAAGTCGTTTTTGTTGATCAATTGTTTTTATACACTCGATGAGTTTTCATCTAGTCCTATGTGATCTAATCTACTGTGTTTGTGTAATATTGTTTAGACCCGTAAATCTGTTTGCTTGTTTTTCAGTACTAGTTGTAAGTTAGATATAAGTACTGACTATTGCTATACAAAACGAAACTTTTTGTCATTTCAAGGAAAATAAAGGATTTGATTTTGATTTGATTTCAAAGCAACAAAAATAAGAATCTCTTATTGATGTAATTCTCTGTACGATGACTCTTTCATCGGCTGGATCTATTTTTTTTCCATGAATGCACTGGGTGTGCTATCAACTGCGAAATACCCAAAATTGTGCCAACACTGAATACAATCAGAGATTGCAAAATGATGAGCGGATACTCTCCAATAATCTTCTAGAATTTGATCTACAAAAAATATTTCACATACAGAGGATATCGACGATGAAGTTAAAGCATTCACATACCACTCACCCTTTACTCTAACAGTTTCCTCCGAAAGTTATCAGATTCACAAAAAAAACGAACCATGTTTGACCAGTGAGGTGAATAAGTCGATGAAAGGGACGGACAGAGCAAGGACAAGAAACAAAAAAATACGCACAAAAGAAAACTTTTTGGCATACATTTCTCAATTTGAGGTAGATGAAAAAGTGCAATCTGGTCTCTTCCAGCTTCATATCTAATTTGACCTACTTCCCGTCGTTTGATTGAGCTGAAATTTGGCAGATGTTCATAATTCCGGTGACAATGCATTATGAAATGTTTGCTGAAAAAAAAAAAATGGCGGCTCCAATATGCACACAAGAAAACTGGGATAAAGATAAACGATTGTGGAATCTAACAAACCATGTCATAACACGGAAAAAATATGCATATTTCCAATATATTCGTGCTAACGCCTCAAAAATAGAACTGTGGAGGGAACTGAAACCGCTGGATAAAAAAAAATTAAGGGTTGCAAATATTATCAATCATTCCTTCTTAGACAACAACGTCCTAACCTCGTCAAATTTTTTATAAACGATTATCACAAAAAATAATAAATAAAAATATTTTTGAAGACAAGCTTTTATTCGAATGCTCTGAAGAGTAAAAAATAATTGTTTGGAGGTGTGACGTAGGTTATTCCGTGAGTTATAGATTCAAAAGCTTGTCGTGCAAAGTTTTCATTGCGAATAAAAAAGCGATAAGCTTTTGAATCTATAACTCACGCAATAACCTACGTCGCACATCCAAAGCAATTATTTTTAACTTTTTAGGTTATTTGAATAAAAGCTTGTCTTTGAAAATGTTTTTTATTAATTATTTTATTCTGTACTTTTTAGTACTATGCATTTTTGTTGAAGCATGAGTCATTTTTCCTGTAAGTTTTGAGCTGTCTAGTCCTTCAATATGGAGATCTGAAGATTAACTCCTTCGCCATCTTGGAGTTGCCATCTTCAATTTATGAGTTCTAACTGAAAATCAATAATTTTTGAATAAATTCATAATATCCGACCCCAACAACCCCGACATACCAATTTTGAATAGAATCGGGATAGAATTACAAAACTTGGCTGCCATCTTGGATTTGTCAATTTTGATGAAAAATTCATGATCTCCGACCCCAAAACCCCACATACCAATTTTGAATGGAATCGGACCACAAACACAGAGATCATCGGCCATCTTGGAGCCGACATTTTGATATTATGAATTAAAAAAAAAATCATAATTTTCGACTCTGAGAACCCCATATACCAATTTTGAATCGAATTCTACCATAAACCTAAATCTCGTCTGCCATCTTGGAGCGCCATTCTATTTTTCTTTCTCATAAATTTCATTTTCATAAATTTTTAAAAGTCAAAATCTCCGACTCCGAAAACCCCCACATTCAAATTTTGAATAGAATCGGACCATAATCACAAAACTCTTCCGCCATCTTGAATTTATAAATTTTCACAACAAATTCATAATCTCTGACCCCGAAAACCCCCAGATACCAATTTTGAATCGAACCGGACCATAATGACAAGACTTGTCTTGAATTTTCGAATTTTGACAAAGAATTCACAGTCTTCGTCACCAAAACCCTCACATACCAATTTTGAATCGCATCATTCCATGTTCACAAAACCCGTCCGCCATCTTGGAGCCGCCATGTTGTTTTTTCCTCTGACAAAAATTTCATAATGCATTGTCACCGGAATTATAAACACCTGTCAAATTTCAGCTCAATCGCATGTCGGCAAGTGCTCCAAAAATGGATTACAAACTTCGAAACGGAAAGAATGACAGAATGACATACGAACGAAGCTTGTAAAAATAGTGCCATGTATGAAAATCAATTCATTGTCCAGTCAGTAGAAAAGGCAACTGTTGAAAGCTCATAAAAAAAACAAAAATAGTGCTCCTGGCTTCGATGGTCTGAGTATAGCATTCATAAAAATTAGTTGTCCTTATATATTGTTCACATTTTGAATAGTATTATGGTGACATATAAATGTCCCACTTCTTGGAAGCATGCTCAAATAAAAATCCTTATGGCATATCAGATCTGTGACCAATCAGTATTTTGATTGGTTCATCAGAAATAATGGACAAACTTTTTGCAGAATTGCTGTCCCATTTTATTGATGAAAATCAAATATTTCTACAAATACATCAGATTTTACGACAGGACATGTTACTGACGATATATTCCAGGCAGTTGATGACTCAGAATGCACAGCTTCAATAATGCTCGACTTCAGTAAAGCTTACGATACTGTCATACACGATAAACTTCTATCAATTCTTATTCCGAGTGATGTTTGTACAGAATCAATCCAACTAGTCCGCTCTTATCTCATAGAATGTAAGCAAATCGTTGAATTCGGAGATAACCTGAAAATATACAATATAACATTTACAGCTGTATCACAATAAGTGTTAAGTGGTAGAGTACCGAATGAAAGAAAATTTTAATCTATTTATCTTGTTGATATTTTTAATTTTCATATCTTTGAATATTTTATTGTAGGAAATCGTTTGTCTTTCTGTATGATTTATCCAGATATCATTGGGTAGTTTTGTTATGAGGAAGTTAGAAAGTTTCGAAAAGTATATTTCTGATGATTTGAGGTCATTATGTGTTATTTTGATTTCTAAATTTAACATTTTCTTGGTTAATTTTTCATTGAAT
Organism: Gonioctena quinquepunctata; assembly: GCA_018342105.1. Lineage (NCBI taxonomy): Eukaryota > Metazoa > Arthropoda > Insecta > Coleoptera > Chrysomelidae > Gonioctena > Gonioctena quinquepunctata. The sequence goes on along the minus strand of JAFIRS010001889.1, from coordinate 85,443 downwards.
GTATGAATTTTGTGTAAACTCTTACCATTATTTGTGTCAATAAGGATGTTCAAATCTTTGATATTATTCATAATGTGTGAAGGTATAACACCATTACGTCTACATTCTAGTAAGAATATTCTTCTATTTCTGTAAGCAGCCAGTTTCTTGTTGATGTTGCACCATTCCTTCATTTTTTGAGAGACTTCGGGACCGTACGTGATTCGAATGTCTTCATGAAACCCCATGGTAGATGGATAAATTTGGAACTAACGACTGAAAATTGGTATGAACAGTGGGGAATAACGGGGATCTTCAGTCAGCCCAAGTGTTGAACTATGAAAAACTCTTCAATACGTTGGACCGAGCTTTCGTTTCAGGTTTGAAACTTTTAATCCATTTGTAAAAGATTACTGTAGATTTTGCTAAGATTTTTGATATCTGTTTTTTTGTTCATATTTAATAATTCGTAGAGAAAACAATTCACTAATCACAGATTAGTATATAAAACCAACAAACTCTGAAAGATACATAAACTATCATTCCTTCCACTCAAAAAGAATGAAAATAAATTTGATTCTTTGTATGGAAAAAAGAATCGAGATGTTGGTTCATCCTCCATTAAGAAACAAAAATTTTAAAATTCTCAGAAATATTTTACTAGATAATTCTTACCCCAGAAAACTTCTTAACAGAATTCTAAAAAAAAATTTTTTTTAATTTTAAGGAATTAAAATAAAATTTTAAGAAAAAAAAAAAATTCAACAAAAAAATATCAAATTGGAAATTTAAATACCAGGTTAAAAGATCCCACGCCAGATTTGAAGAAATCAAATGTTGTCAACAGCATACCATGTAACAACTGTGATTTGAACTATATTGGTACAAGTTCAAGAACTTTAAATAATCGTATTATCTCTCACAGAAGTGATATAAGACTCAACAAGAAGTCAAGTGCATTACCTCAACATGCTATTGAAACAGGCTATAAAATATCATTCGAAGAAGCAAAAGTTTCACATTCAGCAAAAAAATTCTCTGAAAGATTATTTCTTGAAATGATTGAAATTAATAGATCCAATCAAAATATGAACAAAAAAACAGATATCGAAAATCTTAGCAAAATCTACAGTTATCTTTTACAAATGGATTAAAACTCATGATTCTCAAAGAATATAATGAAAAGAACTAGAGAGGTGTCAAGGGACACCCGGATGGAACGAAGTTCCTTTCGATTAATTAGAGAAGGAATTGTAATAATTTTTTTTTTTTTTTAAGTTATAATAATATTTTTTTCAATAACAAATATAATGTAATATAAACTGAATCAGTAGGCTCAATTTTAGTACATACGCATTGATATTGTAATATTAAAATATAATTTGCTTTCAAATTTATTAAAGTTATGACGCGTACACTTGCTAAACACACAATAATGGAGAGATTATAACGCGTATGACTTGGTTAGCACAATAGTAAAGACAGGTTATAATGCGTACTTGCTAAAAATACAAAAGCATTTATTATTGTCTGTATAAAATCTCTACTTACCTAACTCCATCAGCAATATCCGGAACTTGTGCAGAAACACTGTCAGGATTCATTATTGTTATTATTTTTTATTATTTATTATGTACAAAAAACCTGTATACACTCAACAAAAATAATCGTCGCAACACCACACTGTTCAATGTGAAATAGGAAGACGAAACGAAAATAACTGGCTTGCTTTCTCTGAGAGAGAGAGAGAGAGAAACAGACAGAGAAACACGCGCACGTCGCACGCAACCATAGCGAAAGTCTCGTTACAACTTTTGGTCTTAATTTATTGCGTCTAGCCCTCTTTCGCAACGCGCGGTAAGGAACTACGTTCCAAAAAAATTAACACACCCACTACATATTTTATATTTTTCTGACGATTAATCATAGGTTGTCATTTCAAATCCTTCAAAGTCACTCGAAATGTCAAAGATATAACACCATTCCGACAAATATTTACATATTTTCCTTTTTTTTTTCAAGTTAATGTTCATTTATCAACCACTCAGATAACTGTAAGTACTTTCTTCATTTTAAGTATTTTTTTTTTCTCAATAATGTAATTTACATATTTTAGGACCCTGAAGAAGTTTCAAAATTGAAACGAAAGCTCGGTCCAACGTATTAAAGAGTTTATCATAGTTCAACACTTGTGATTGTTTTACGGTTTCAGTATGAGTCATTATACCTTATTTATGAACTAACTGAATATATATGTATATAAATATATATATATATATATATATATATATATATAGAAGTGCTCACTGTATTCTTGGAAATCGAATACATGCATTGATCTTTCGAAAGTCTCGTGAAGTTATTGATTTTACGAGGATGTAATTTGATTATTCGACACTAGCATAAATTATGAACTTGAAAATGAATAATATAACCAGAGTGTATGGTTACTATTTCTTTCTTGAACATTTGTCTCAGAGTTGGAAAAGATAACGTCATATGACAAAAGGTAATTGATACGTTTGTCACTGGATGCTCTGAAACTCAAAGTTTTTTTAATTGATTTATGGAGTATAATTTTTTTCTGTTTTTTCACATCCTAATTTGTTTTCATGTAATCTATCAATTCGAATGTTTTCTATCCAATATTCTCTCAAAATTACTGTTGTCAATATATACTATTTTGAGCGATGACACTGCATTCATCCCCAAATTTTTCGTATTCTGCTGAGAGTATTCATATTGGGATTATTATTATGAGGAAACATCGACATCGATATAAAAATCGATATCTCTAGATGGAAATAAAATTCCCATGATATCCTACGACAACAGGATAAGATAACTCGACTTCAAACTTCGGAATAATGATGGTCGGTCCTCTTATTCCACCGAAGAATTTCTTTGGAAGCCCATACTGTATGAGGAATATATTTCCGATTTAATACAGGAGAAGGCGAAAGGAAGTTGGTATTCTGAACTGAAAACAATTATTCTCTAGAGCTCCCTATTTCAAACTCGAGTTAAAAACTGATGGAGAACAAATTTATTTCTCCTGTGGTAAGATATTCATTGATCTCCATCTCGTACTCCACAATTTCCCTTTCTCATTTCTCAACGACGGTGTGAGGAAGTCACGCATTTCGCCGATACAATAAAAGTTACGAATTTATGCAACAACTCCTCCCCCACACCGAACGTGTAGCTTTCGTTCCCCACATCCATCTTCGAAACTTTACTACCGACCCAATTTAACTTTCATGAAGGGCGGGTATTTCTATTTCCTCTACGAAGTGCAATCCGTATGTTTCGGAAGTATGTGTATATATATATACACTGGGAAAAATATTATTACGAAACTGAAGTTTACTTTTATTAAAACAATACTTCAGGAAAACACAACACAATGTACTAGATAACTTAATCATAATTCTAATCACCGAGCTGTACAATCTTCCGATGAATCACATACTAACCTCGATAAATTAACTGTAATGAAATGCCCGTCCTTCTCATTTTCGGCTTCTATATTCGTCTGAAAACCGATTGTCCACATTACAATGTCTATGAAGGAGGCTTTTCTTGGAATCCATGTGGCTCGTCATACATTCCTTCTTGAAATTCCATTTTCTTTGTTGGCAGGACTTCGCTCACCAGACGCACAAACACAAGCAGTGGCATACTTAGTTATTTCCGTAATAATACATTACGTGAGAATTATGACGCCCAATATTGGATTTTTGGGCTCAAAATTATCTGGCTAGTCCACAAAAACGAAATTCTATATTTATCAACACATTTATATTACTAACGTGTAAAAACTCGAACTCGTCTCCACGTAAATGTTTTATTTTTAAAAAGAAACATGTTTCGGACCACTATAGGTCCATCTCCAGTCTAAATCGGGGGGGGGGGGGGACTACGTTAGAAATTAGCCACTCCACTTCGAGCAACCATGGATCAAATCCTTCGTTTTACATTTATTTTAGCTCGCTATCGTGTCTGTTTGTCCGGTACAAATCTTGCAATCGATTTCAAACTGACTTCCTTATGAGCTAGAGACTTGAAGCTCGAAACTGGATGACCATACAATATTAACTCGTTCACTTGTATGTCTGTTAGTTCGTTTAGGATCACACGAACTTTCCATATCATAATAATTGATGAGTGAAGGTGCACCAAATTCAACTGCCTTCCAAATATTCACTCAATATAACGACGAAATTAGAGTAAAAATGAATCGTTTGTTTTAACAATAATAATATCAAAAATATCAAGAAGAAATCGATTTTTAAGCATTTTCCTGATGAGTTAGAAACTTTTAACTCAAAATATAGCCCAGAACTGGATGACAATGCAATATTAACTCGTTTTTTTGTCGGTGTGTTTGTTGCTTGTTTGTTATCTGCAATAATAATAATAGTAAGGAGCAATCGATTTTAAAGCAACTTCACGAAGAACTAGAGACTTGAAACTTCAGACATATCTCAGAACTGAATGACAATGCAATACTCACTTGCTTTCTTGTCTTTCCGTTTGTTAGTTTGTCTGTAATAATAATAATATTAAGAAGCAATCGATTCGAAACTAACTTCCTGATTGTTAGATACTTGAAACTTCAGACATAGCTCAGAACGGGAAGACAATGCAATTTTACTCGCTTTTTGTCTGTCCATGTGTTTGTTTGTCTGTAAAAATAATAATAATAAGCAATCGATTTTAAACAAATGATATTTACTCGCTTTCTTGTCTGTCTGTTTGTATGTTTATCGGTGATAATGATAATCATAATAATAGTAACGAGCAATCGATTTTAGACTAACTGGAAGGAACCTGAAATTTGCCACATTTCTCTAGCATAATCTCATCGAGATGTTTAGAATCCATTGCAAAATTTCACACATGAGACAGAAAAGCAGAAAATAATTATTCAGATAAAAAAATATATACTACGTTATTGAAACGTACAAAAATACACTTGTATTGAGCCATTTTAATTTTGCCATGTTGTCGTTTATCAATGTTCAATCCAATATGACACCTACAGAATACAACGTATGCAAAAAAGCTGTGCAGGGTCAATTCATAGTATTAGAAGGAACTGTCCAATAGTACATAAAATTCAAGGAAATGGGGTGACTTAATATGAAGGAAAGGTTGCTCTCAAACTATAGTTGCTTCACACATAACGTTATAATGACCAATCAACCGGAATATCTTTTTGATGAGTTGGAATTTCGTAGGATTCTACATGATGCTGATGTTCGATCCAAAAATAATATTTCAATTCCATCTCGTGAAACTGCACTCTTTGAAAGGAGCTTCTCCTGTACAGATGCCAAAATCTTCAATAGTTTGCCAAGCTTTGCCAATACCACTTTTGGTAGAATACCATCACAGTATCTACAATTACAAAATTCTGATAGGTATACAGGTTTTTAGAAGAAATTCAGTCTCTCTTTTTAACCGACGAAACCAAAAAGGAGGAGGTTCTCTATTCGACGCGTATATTTAATTTTTTTTTAATTTTTTTCAATGTATGATCACGCATAACTTTCCACTGAGGCATCCGATTCCAATAATCCTTTTCCTAGTGGATAGGGTTTTCTTCGGAGTTGATCCCTTCAGAATTTTGAAGATGAAATCCACCCTTTAGGGTAGCAAAATTAAGGATATTGATCACTCACCCTGTGAATTCTGGTCCGTTAACCGATTCTATCAGGCATAACTTTGTACTGGGATCTTCGATTTGGATGATTATTCTCTTATCAGATAGGGTATACCTCATGGTTGATCATATTCGTATTTCGAATGGAATTATCCACCCTTACGGGTAAAAAATAGGGGATAATTGATTTTTCACTTGTGAACATTGGCACACATATGTAGTTGACAATGACGGATCGCTAGTGTCATTATCACAATATCCTTATATTCTATGAGAGGATGGAATGATATCATACAAAGTAATGAAATAAACCAACCAGAACAACAAAAATAATTTATATTACAACAAATAGTAAAAGTAGATAATCATATTATTTAACTGGTAGTAGTTGTAGTAAGATGGGTAAGTAAGTATTTTGGGAGTAATCAAAAAACGAATAGGTAGTAATCAGAAGATTTTAGCCACAAAAAATTTAAAAATAAAAACTTTTTAACAAAAAATTAAACCGACGAAATTCGGAACTGAAAAGTAGAAAATAAAATAAACATTCTTTGGCTCAGTAACTAAGCTCCTAAGCTAATGTAAGTAAGTAATTTTGAGTCGGCGCCAAACGAACAATCAACGAACATCATTAATTTACTCCAAAAAAATTAGCAGAATGTCACCAGGCAACTCGATGCCATCATTTTACGCCTTACCTGATTCATTTGCTTGTTTGTTTGGCGCCGACTCAAAATTAGTTACTTACATTAGTTTAGGAGCTGAGTTACTGAGACTGAGGATGTTTATTTTATTTTTCACTTTTCAGTTCAGTATTTTGTCGGTTTAATGTTTTGTTAAAAAGTTTTTATGGTTGAAACAGTAGCAGATTTTTTAACGTTAAAAAGCCACAGAGGTTGGAAGAACTCTGTAGCGGAAATTCAATTTTAAGAAAGAAGGAAATATCAAGTAGAATTCTTGCAGGAGAACAAGTACTTCAGGTTAGCGTTTTCCTGTCCAAACTAATTCCAAAGAATCTGGATTAGTTGGTACGTCAGTAAACAGCTTTCCGTCAAAGACCATGATTACTGAAAATCAATCAAATGAAATAACTAATAATAATTTCTCTTCTAAAAGTGGTATTACATTCTCGAAATATAATAAATGTGTATTTAACATAATTAATAACAAATAGAGCCTGGATTTCATCAATGTGTAACTGTGAGTGTTATCAATTGGGCCAGAAAATGGTTATTGTTAACTTCTGTATGTTGGGAAAACATTATTGAATCAAAATATCTATAAGTTGGATACGGAACGGATGATGCGCTTTCGATTAAGATTCGAAAATCACACATTTATAATCAACGACCTGAGAAACCCCTAGGCACTAGTTTTCGTTAAGATCAAGCGATCAAGCTGATCATCATATTATATTAGTCATATTTTTTTTCAATGATAAAAAATTCGTAATCAGCGATCAAAATCTCTTCATACCAACCATTGAAATCGAGCAAATTCTTCTAAAAGCCGTTCGCCATACTGAGTCAGTCATTTTGCATTTGAAAGAAAAATCATGAATTTGTATTCAGCGACGGTAGAAACCTCGTTACACTAATTTTTGTTGAGATCAAGCGGGCTTTTTTTAAAAGCTCTACGCCATGTTGGATCAGCCATTTTGTATTCCGGAAAAATTATTAAAAAAATCGTGATCATCGTACCAAATAACTTACGAATACAAAGTGTCGAATCGATTGACCAATAGCTTCAGAAACTGATTTAACAGAAAATGTGTACCCAATCATACTTATTTGCCCTAAAAAAAAGAGTAAAATGTGCTTTCAAGAATCAAAATCGGACCACTGAATACGTTGACAAACTTTGTGCGGCCATTTTTTAATATGGCGATTAAACGAACATGATCTGGACCATATGACCAATTTTTTTGTATACTCCTAAAAATGTTCAATAAAGTGCCGCAACAAAATGTTTACATTTTCAAAATAAATTTACTCAGTTATGATTGCAGCAAATTTGAAAAATTTGATATTGCTGAAGAGAGAATGAGAAGCCCTTTCGAACAAGGTGCCAAACGACCCCTTCTCCTCTCATTTGAAATTTTTGAGGGGGTGCTCATGATTCAGAGGAGGTCCAAGAAGGGGGTAATATTTCCATACTTGAATTGTCAAATTGACAATAGAAATCGACTTGTTTCAGGTTTTTTTAAACAAATTCATAATAACGCTAAGAATTAATATATTCCATACCTATGGACCGCACTGTATGACGTGGGTTATGTCGTGAGTTGCAGATTCAAGAGCTTGTCGCGCAAAGTTTTCAGATCCAATACAATACAAAAGCGACAAGCGTTTGAATCTGTAACTTACAAAATATAATACGTCACACATCCAAAGTAATTAATTTTAACTTTTGAGGGCATTTGAATTAAAGGTGGTCTTCAAAAATGTTTTTATTGATTATTTTATTTTGTATTTTTCAGTTATTACGCCTTAATCTATGTATTTTCGTTGAAGCATCATTATTATGAGGCTTTCCTGGAGCTGCCATCTTCAATTTATGAATTTTGACAAAAAATCAATAATATTTGACTGAATCCATAATCTTCGATCCCAAAAACCCCCGACATACCAATTTTGGATAGAAACGGTCCATAATCACGAAACTCGTCCACCATCTTGGAGCCGCTATATTGAATTTGTAAATTTTGATAATGAATCCATAACGTCTAATATTGAAAACCTCCACATACCAATTTTTAATGGAATCGGACCATAATCACAGATATCGTGCGCCATCTTGGAGCCGCCATTTTTCTAAGTTGAGATTGAAACTTAAGTATGTACTGTCCTTATCCTTTGTATCCTGTGCTGATTATAACTCTTTTTTTAAATTTACATCACATAGACATATTAGGAACCATTCAGAAAGATATCGTGCGCCATCTTGGAGCCGCCATTTTGATTTCATGAATTTCAACAAAAAATGATTCTCAACCCCAAAAATCCCCACATACCAAATTTGAATCGAATCAGACTATGAACACAAAGCTCGTCCGTCATCTTGGAGCCACCATTTTGTTACACACTTTATATTAGCTTCACTTGTATGTTTGTTTATTTGTTTGTAACCGACTCCTTTGGGCGAGATTTTGACCCACTTCCAGACGTCCGAATGATTTGAAATTTGGCGGGTGTACATAATTCCGGAGACAATAGAGTAAGAAATTTTTGCGTGTGAAAAAAATAAAATTGCGGCTCCAATATGGCGTACGAGTTTTGTGATTATGGTCCGATTCGCCCCAAAATTGATATCTGAGGGTTTTCGTGGTCGGAGATTATGATTCTTTTGTCAAAATTGGGAAATTCAAGATGGCGGCTTCAAACTGGTGGACGAGTTTTGTGATTATGGGCTGATTCAATTCAAAATTGGTATGTGGGGGTTTTTGGGGTCGAAAATTATGGTTATTCCGTAAATATTGGAAAATTCAAGAGGGCGGCTTCAAAATGGCGGCCGAGTTTTGTGATTATGGTCCGATTCTATTCAATATTGGAGAATAATAGTTAAAAAAAATTAATAATAGTTTGAAAAACTGAATACACGCGTTAATAGAAAACTAAACTAAAAAGTTGAAAATAAATAATAGTTCAAAAAAACTGAAAAACACGCTTTCATAGAAAACCAGACTTATATAGTACCTACATTACACACCTAGGGCAGTGAAGGTTATTATTGGCCGAGGCGATACCATGCACCCCACGCTTTTTTTTAAATAAAATAATTTTTTTCTTATTCTCTATTTTTTTATTCTGGTTTTCTATAAGAGCGTATTTTTTAGTTTTTTTGAACTATTATTTATTTTTTCTCCAACAAAAATTTCTTAATGCATTGTCACCGGAATTATGAACACCTACCAAATTTTCCGTTGATCGGACAACTAGAAGTGGGTCAAAATTCCTTTGCAACATTTGTGTTTGGTGTTTTGTCGGAACTAAACATACAGAAGTTAATATAAAGCTTGCAATAAAAAAGATGAGAAACATCAACAGTAGTCCTTGTCTATTGAATGAGAGAATTTTACGTTATTGATTTTTTCTGTGAGGTACCAATTACTTACCACTGATTGAAACACTGTGCACGTGGAGACGATAAAATAATTTTTCCTCGTCTTGTTTCGACTATCACTATAGGTTCCGTTTTTTCAGTGTATAATCTGAGGTCGTTGCCTTTTTTCCGAAGAGTTCCATTAACTCAACTGGGAGAGTATTTTGAATCTATTTTTATATACCCACCTCGAACACCATAATGATCGCTACCGCTCTAATGCGTTTCCAACGATGGTCTCCGGAACGCCAAACTATGCGCCAGCCCGCCGAAGGGGGTTTTGAACATCCGATTGGTTTTCCGAGTGAATTTACACGGAAATACCTGTAGGAACGGTTTGAATGAATTTGGCGAAGGCATCCATCATTTCTATTGATGATTTAAATATCAAAGCAATTCGCAATCGACTTCGGTAGTTTGAGATCTGTTACCGGGGCTTCCAATTTCAAACATCATTCCGAAGCCAACTAGTATCACAAATACGTCCATGTTATTTTGTTTTCTCTAACTTTGAGGGGAAAAACGTGGTGCCATTGATAACCATAGGACTCATTCTGTGAAGTTTTTTGGTTATCCTATTTTTTAAATATGCAATATTGTCTGGTCGATCATCATACACTTTCGACTTCGAATAGCCCCATGAAAGTATTATCGAGAAACCGAATTCAATACTTCTAGGTATTCCAATCAACTATGATTTCAATAATAGGCGAGATCACAAATTCACTAATTTGCTTCATATGTGCTTGAAGTTGGAATATATTCTAGGAAATTAATTGGCGTCCGAGCGCTCGGACCCCAATAAGCGGTCTTCTTACACGCTTTCATTAGCTTCACTTGTATGTTTGTTTGTTTGTTTGTTTGTTTGTAACCGACTCCTTTGGGCGCGATTTTGACCCACTTCCAGACGTCCGAATGATTTGAAATTTGGCAGGTGTACATAATACCGGTGACAATGCATTAAGAAATTTTTGTGTGAAGTAAAAACAAAATGGCAGCTCCAATATGGCGTACGAGTTTTGTGATTATGGTTTGATTCGCTTCGAAATTGGTATCCAAGAATTTTTGTGATCGGAGATTATGATTCTTTCGTCAAAATTGAGAAATTCAAGATGGCGGCTCCAAAATGGTGGACGAGGTTTGTGATTATGGTCTGATTCTATTTAAAATTGGTATGTGGGGGTTTTTGGGGTCGAATATTATGATTCTTTTGTAAAAATTGGAAAATTCAAGATGGCGGCTTCAAAATGGCGGCCGAATTTTGTGATTATGGTCTGATTCTATTCAAAATTGGTATGTGGGGATTTTTGGGGTCGCATATTATGATTCGTTCGTAAAAATTGGAAAATTCAAGGTGGCGGCTTCAAAATGGCGGCCGAGTTTTATGATTATGATCTGATTCTATTCAAAATTGGTATGTGGGGGATTTTGGGGTCGAATATTATGATTCTTATGTAAAAATTAAAGAATTCAGGACGACGGCTTGAAAATGGCGGCCGAGTTTTGTGATTATGGTCTGATTCTATTCAAAATTGGTATGTTAGGGTTTTTGGGGTCGGAGATTATGATTACCTGATTTGATAAGATTATTCCATTTTTTTATTTGCAAACAAGTAATGAAAATAATAGTTCAAAAAAGAACTGAAAAAACACGCCTTTATAAATAAACCACACTAAAAAGTAGGAAATAAATAATAGTTTAAAAAACACGCCATTATAGAAAAACAATTATTTCATTTAAAAAAAAGCGTGGGGTGCATGGTATCAATAATTATATAGTACATTAGACACCGAGGCGATACCATGCACCCCACGCTTTTTTTTAAATAAAATAATTGTTTTTCTTATTTTCAATTTTTTTAGTCTGGTTTTCTATAAAAGCGTGTTTTTAGTTTTTTAAACTATTACTTTCGTATTGAGGTCCGAGCGGTCGGACCCGTGGCATGTTTGTATTTTGGTACGAGCATCTGAACTTATGCATTATTTCTTTACAGGGTACATCACAGTGTGCTTGTAACACCTAATTCACTGAATTTACTGGTAAATGCTGCTTGAAAATGGAGCGTAAAACTTTTCTCACGAGTTTTTGCCTCTGAACACGAATCCGGAAGATGAGGCCGTCTCATACAATTTCTGAGATGCCATTTTTTTCCTTCTTCATTTTCTCGCACAAAAATCACTCAAAATCCCTTCTCTCAAACAGCATGAACTACGAATGCTAAATCACTCATTTTCGGCACAATTTGTAGCCAGTTCTATCGAAAAAAATCCCCCTTCAATACATACATTTCAACCCCTCTTCGCATCATCAACAACAACCCAACCCAAATCTGAGTCAGATGTAAGAACTTAGGACGTATGTGTTGAAGAAGTATTTTTTCGGTAGAACCGGCTGCATTTCGTGCAAAGCTGTATCGAAAATGGGTGACTTAGTGTTTGTAGTTTATCCTGTTTGAAAGAAGGAGACATTTTCAGAGATTTTAGTTCGAGAGCACGGTGCTCAAAAATAACCTTATGAAAAAGGAAAACAAATATATTTTGGAAACGGTATGAGACCGCCGCGTTTTTTTTTCCGGAATCGTGTTCAGTACGCAAAAACTCGTAAAAAAATATTACGGCAATTTTCGGGGAGCATGCATCTACCAGTAAATCAGGTGATTCAAGCACACTGTGACATACCCTGTAGAGAAATAATGCAGAAGTTCATATGCTCGGATCAAAATACAAAAAGTCCGCGGATCCGATCCGATCGCCAAGCTTCCGTCTTATGGCTTGCCCCCTCAGCTGTGTTCTCTGCTTGCTAGTTTTCTCTCAAACAGGTCTCTCCATGTAGTGGTCGATGGAGTTTCATCTGACACTCTACTCATAAATGCTGGTGTTCCGCAAGGATCTATTCTCGCACCAACACTATTTCTACTTCACATCAACGACCTGTTGAAAGCAACTTCATGTCCAGTACACAGCTTTGCCGATGATAGTACCCTCCATACCGCTTTCTCTTCCAGGGCCCCTATATCAGCCCGTGAAACCAGAAATGAACGAGGAAGAAATGTTAATAATATAAATATGGACTTAGCAACAATTCACGAATGGGGATCTAATAACTTGGTAGAATTCAATGCAAACAAAACACAAGCATGTCTTTTCTCTAGAAAAGCCGATCTCACTGTGCCTAACATAACTTTGTCAGGAGTAACCATACCACTGAAGCCATCCATATCGATGCTTGGTATTACTATCAGCAATAACCTTTCCTGGGAAAATCACGTGAGGTCCATTGCCAAGAGTGCATCCCAAAAACTTGGTTTTTGTTTCGTGCCAAGAGCTATTTCACCCCAGTCAGCTGCTTATGATCTATAAGGCACAGATCCGACCTGTCCTGAATACTGTTCCCATATTTGGAGTGCGGCACCCAAACATATCCTGAGGCTATTGATTCGGGTCCAAAAAAAAGGCAATTCGTCCGTCGGTGATGCTTCGCTTACAAATTCGCTCACTTGTCTGGAACACCGTAGAAAAGTTGGGATTTGTCTCTATTTTATAGATATTTTCATGGGCGATGCTCTTCTGAAATATCAACAATCGTTCCTGCTTTGGCAGTCTCTTCGAGGTTAACCCGTCAAGTTCAGTCATCACACCCTTCGTGGTCACTTTGGAGACCTGCGGGAATATCACTTTCCAAAGACTCGTTCATCCAACGAACAGCGAGGCTTTGGAACTCATTGCCTAGGGAGGTGTTCCCGAGGCATACAACCTTCAGAAATTTAAGAAGAACACCAACTCCTACCTTCTTTCCCTAGGTTCCCACGATGTTCTCTGAACATTACAGGATATCCCTTTTCGTGGGAACCAGAACATAAAAAAAAAAAAAAAAAAAAATGCATAATTTTTTCCTAGGAGATATTGTGTGATATTCGAATAAACGCCGCTCTAAAACTCTCAAATTCAGTGAGACATTCAAACACAGCAGAATTCAGAGAACACATTCGTAGGCTTCGAGATTTTTTGGTGAGCGGTACTATTTATCCTTAATAAACACTCTCTACGCCTCTTATTAGTCGAATTCATTAAAAAATTTAACAACAAATTAATAACAACGTTTAGTTAGCAGAATGTTCTACCGGAAGTGACCAAAATCCATATTTCATTTTAAACCGGAATGTCACTTTTCAAACGTTAATATTTCGAAAACAATTGAATTTAGGAGTAAAGTCTATTCGAGAAAACAGATTTCGAAAATGGAATAATATAAAGAGTGTACTCAGCCGCCATTTTTGGAACTTTTAGATGTAATTTTTCCATGAAAAGGTAGGTTTTTATCTCCTATTCAAGCCCTCCAAATTTCGTTGCGATATACCAGGTGGTTCAAAAATTAGTAGGGGGGGGGGGCGGACTTTAGACGAGCACTGTATGAGTTAGGGTCTTTTCAGAATATCTATCAGATGTAGTTCAATGTCCAGCGTGGCTTCAGGCAGAGGAGGAGTTGTTTTCTGTTAGACTATTCAATATTCATTTGAGAATGTTTCCCTTTTCAACATGAATACCCCACAAGAGGTTATTTCGACGATGGAAGATAGTGACTGGAGTCTATCTTTCAGTCGTAGATGGTTCCATATCTGATTTTATGAACATCCTGTTCATAATAATGATATCCTCCCTGATTTGTATTGATTATTGATTTACAGCAACAAGTTGCCCAATTATCTCTCAAACGGTGCATCAAATCAAGTCTTGAATAGTTCTAAATGGTTTGAGAATATTTTTTACATGTCCAGTTTCACCAATCTTAGAATTTTACCGACTGTGATACGTGCTGACCACAATATTCATATCACAAACAGTGTACAGTGCACAGTGTATTTTTACAACCTCTTATTCAACTTCACATTTGCATATATGTATGTAATTCCGGTGACAATGCATTATGAAATATTTGGTGGAGGAAAAACAAAATGGCGGCTCCAATATGGCGGACGAGTTTTGTGATTATGGTTCGATTCAATTCAAAATTAGTATGTAGGGAATTTCGGGGACAAAGATCACGAATTTTCTATCAAAATTGAAAAATTTGAGATGGCTGCTCCAATATGGCGACGAGTTCTGTGGTTATAATTTCGATAAAAATTGATGTGGGGGCTTTTGGGGTCGAACATCATGATTTTTCTGCCAAAATCCACGAATTCAAGAGGACGGCTCCAAGATGGCGACGAGTTTTGCAATTATAGCCCGATTCCATTCAAAACTGGTGTGTGTAATACCCTGTAGGTGTTATTGATTTTTTTTTAGAGATACTTGAATAAATTGATAAAAAGAGGGAATGGTACCTAGAAATTCGGTGTGAGTTGAGCGTCGAATCAGATTATATATCTTTACCAAACGAATTTTTATATTTTGCCCGGTAAAGATATGCAACAATGTTGCTTATGATTATCGTCCGAAAATGTTCAACAAAACCCCGTTGATTAAAGTCGGCGGGCGAATTTTGTCCAATCGGTAGAATGCAGGAGAAGCCAGAGTGAACTTTGGCTAAAATCACTCATCATCAGGAGAATTTGTGACCAATGAAAATGCAAATGATAGCGTCTTACAGGGAGTCGTTGGCTAACCAAGCCTCGGGTAGATCACGGGTTTCCACCCGCGGGCGATCGCGCCAGCAATGGCCAACAGTGGTTGTTGCGCGAATTTCTGGCTTTGCCAGAAACAAAAAATCACGGGGCCGCGAAAAGGCAGCGGAGAGCCCATTTTGGGCTGGTCGCACTACAGTCTTTCTTCGAAACAATGGTTCCACTGGGGAACCTTCGCGAACAAATAGTTTGGAACTTCGGTTTTAGTCGTCAGTTCGGGAGACGAAGTGTTGAAATTAGAAATGTTATTCGAGTGTCCACAGAAGGTTACGAGGGACATGGGAAATGAATCCGAAACTAGGAGAAAAAACGCGAGATACGACGGTTAGTCGCTGTCTTGTAGAAAAAACCTCAGAACCTATCTCAGAGCATTGCTTTGCTTATTAGTTAACGAGGGCAACTCATGCATAAAACTCATGCAAAGATTCAGGTCACTCATGATGCCAAACGAAACGAGAAAATATGAACTCTTTTATTGATAGTAATACGAAATGTTGAATTCTGGACATTGGTTTGAAACTAAAGGTTGTTTCTGGCTATTCTCAAATAGGTAGATTTTTATTTATTTTCATTGATTTTCGTGACTTGATTTTATTTTACGCTCACTGAGATGTACTATATTCTGAATATTTTACTAATAAATGTATTGAAGTTATTTCGTGTATCATTTGATGGGAAACGTTTAATGTTCTGTAATAAATTACATTGTAAGACCTCAAAGTCAGCACGAGCTATTAAAATTATTGGTATAGTTATAAATTAGTATTTTATAACATTCCTATATTCACTATGGGTTGATATATCGATCCTTCGGGCCGGATTTAATTGAAAACAATACTAAGTTATGTGTATACAAATGAATATATGTAAATAATAATATATTTTCAATTGTTTGACCTAGGTTACTCTATGAGTAGCAGATTCGAAAGTTTGCCGAGAATATGAAATAGGTGAAAAGGGAGACATTCTCAATTCAATATTGAATAGAAATATTTTTCTTTGAATTGAAAAATCCAAGATAGAAATGAAGTTATTTTTTGTGAATTTCCAACAGAAAACAACTACTTTCCAGGCTTTCCCACGCTGGACATTGAACTACATCGCATAGATATTCTGAAAGGTCCCTATTCAATATTCAATTCATAATGTTTCCCTTTTCAATATGAATACCTCACAAGAGGTTATCTTGAAGGATGGAAGATGGTGACTAAAGATTATCTTTCAGTCGCAGATGATTCCACATCTGATTTTATGAACATCCTGTTCATATTTTCAGACAAATCAATAGAATAGGTACTGTTGCGCCGCATGATTTGGAATCTGCTACTCACGGAATGACCTAGGTCAAACAATCAAAGAAATTATTTTTTTTTTCTTAGTGCATTTATTAAAAGGCTTGTCTTATTTTTTGTCATTTTTATTTCCTATGTTGTTACATCTGGCCTATGCCTGCGGCTTTGCCCGCTTCTTGTTATCCTGTTATCCCATTACTCGTTTTTGCGTGAGGCTCGAAAAATCAAACAGACAATCACAGTCTTACAATTATATATATATATATATATATATATATATATATATATATATATACAGAGTGACCCATTTGAAAGTGGACCACTCTCTTAAACTGTTATTTATTATCCGATTCGAGAGGTTTTTCTTCAGTAGATAGAACATCAATACTTCTAGTTGAATGCAATAAATTCGAAATAAAAAAAAAATCACATCCTACTTTGAATTATTTCAAAGTCAAAAATCCAAAAAACCTACTAGCGATTTTTTTGATAAAATTCGACGACGCAACTTGATTTGTGATGCTTTCAAATGGGTGTGACCAAAATTTCACGATGAAATATATTTTTTCAACAGAAATATAGTATAAGTAAAATATTCATATCAATATCGAAATAATTCAAAAAGTTGTCATAAAAATCACAATTGTGTAAATAATATGGTTTGAAATACTCCTTCAGAACATAACAACTCTATGTGGGATACGTTATGTCTCTTAGAACACTGCAGTTTGTTGTCAAAGAATAGAAATGCACATCTTTGCATCTAATAATGTAATTACCAATATTAATAACATAAATGAACTACTACAAAAGAATGTATTGACATGACAGTGCCTACACATTGAATTTCGGACTGTTCAACCAAATCTCCATTTAATTCGATACATTTATCGTATCGTTTTCTAATGTTAACCATAACATTCGATAATTGGTTTGGGGTGATATCTCTGCAAGCCTGTCCTATTCCCAGTCCGGGGATCTGGGCGGATACTCGATCAATGCACTATTTCGCCCTATCCACCGATTAGGAAAATTTTCTTCCAACCAATCTCTCACAATCCTGCTATTGTGGATGGAACAGCCATCTGATTGAAATAGAAGATGAGCCTCTTCTGCCAGTGGAAGTTCATCCATAGCGTTGGAAAATTCGTTTTTCAAAATATTAAAAAAAAATTGACCATTCAAATTGCTTTAAAAAAAAGGGGGCCAATCATTTTGGTATGTAACATTCCACACCAAACATTTATTTTTTGTGAGTACTGTCTTCTGCAATTTATTATCCAATGTGGATTTTCTTCCGTCCAGTACCTACCTTGTATTCTGGGAATTAACTGTTCCATTGGTTGTGAATGTGGCCTCGTCACTGAACAACATTTTTTTCAGAGAATTCCTGTTATTTAGATATTCTCCTTGAGCCCATAAACTATACTCCATCCTCTTCTCATTATCGCCTTCTTCTGAGGTGTAAAAAAACTTTGGTATGAAGGGCTTCATCTCATTATATTTCCTAAGATTTCTCCTTATTTTTTCACGCGGTAAGTTAATGTCCAAACTTGCAATTCTCACACTTGTTTTCGGATTATTATTGAAATAATTTCGAATTCGTTCAGAATTATTTCGTCTCTGTCTTTGTACAATATCACTATTCTTCAGAATATGTTTACAAACAGCTCCATACTGATTGAAAATTTGGTTTATTCGGCCAACTGTAGCTCTGCTAATGTTATTGAAAATTCCACATACTTCCCTTTCGGATCTGTTGTTGGTACCACAAAGTCTTACTATTTCAATTTTGTCCTGCAAAGTCAAATTATCAGCCATACTCCTTCATTAGTGTAGGTACTTGAGTAGTTATAAACTTCACTATTAACACTGACAAATTTGTGTCTTTTTGTCTATTGTTCTGATGACTTGTCATCTCTATAGCAACTAAAGTTACAAAGCCTCCTAATAAAAATAATAAATTTGAAATGTGGTATCCCAAGCATGTTTGAATGAAACCAAGATTGATATTTGGAATAACTGTCAACCACCAAACAGGAACTGCGTGAAAGAATAAGACAGGCTTGCACAGATATTACCCCAAACCAATGATCGAATGTTGATCGAATCTTATGGTTAGTTAGCATTAGGAAATGGTAGAATAAATGTATCGAATTAAATCGGGATTTGGTTGAAAAGTACGGAAATGAATGTGTAGGCACTCTCATTTCAATCCATTCTTTTGTTGTAGTTCATTTATGTTATCAATATTGGTTATTATTGATTATTGAATATTGATTACTATTTGATGTAAAGATGTACATTCAATTTCTTTGGCAAAAAACTGCAGCGTTCTGATGGACATAACTATCTCCTATAAAATGGAGTTACGTTTGGAAGAAACATAATTTGACGCGATTTTTAATAACTGCTGTTTACAAACTCGACTGCTAACGACCTGAAAGAGCATTTTAAACGATATTTCCAACAAGATTGTGATTTATATGACGACTATTCGAAATATTTTGATAAAGTGATATGAGTTTTACCTATGCATTATTTCTGTTGAAACACATAATGTTATCGTGAAATTTTGGTCACACCCATTTGAAAGCATCACAAATCCAGTGGCGTCGTCAAATTTCATAAAAAAAATCGCTAGTATATTTTTTGGATTTTTGACCTTGAAAAAAATCCTGGGTAGGCCGTGAAATTTTCATTTTCAATTCGAATTTATAGCATTCAACTAGAACTATTAATGCTTTATCTACTGAAAAAAAAACTTCTGAATTGGATAATAAATAACAGTTTTAGAGAGGTGGTCCGCTATCAAATGGGTCGCTCTGTATATATAGATATATATATATATATATATATATATATATATATATATATATATATATTATATATATATATATAATATATATATATTATATTATATATATATAATATATATATATATATATATATATATATATATATATATATATATATATATATATATATATATATTTTCATGTTTGTCCAACCATTTGGTTAGCGCACGCCAATACAGCAGCAAAGCAGGGCTTCTTCTTCTGCCTTAATTTACAAATATATCAAAATGATTCATACTCAGGGTTAGTTAAATTTTCCATTGGTGGAGAAGTTTTTGTAATAAGTTCAGTTGTTCTGAGATTACTCCCTACATGCAAACAAACAAACAAATTTTACCTTTCCGTAATATAAGTTTGGATGATACAAAAAGCGAAAGACTTATCTTTGGCGCTTCAAACCAGCGGATCAATATTTTTTCTGTTGACTATTAAATCTGCACCCCAGCTGACTCGAAGCACCCCAGTTGTTAACATGTATTATCGTCAATTAAATCGAATACCTGATCTTTTCTTATGTAGTGTGTAGTTTTTATCTATTCGACACCACATTGAATATGGTTTTTCAACAAACAAATTCAAATATGAATGTTCAAACGATGTTTGTTTATCATCTACACCCCGATAACCCTTGCACCATCCATTCCGGAGAGCTGGCATCGTTCCAGAACCGGAAAGCACTCCCCATAAAAACTATCGACTAGCGATGGCAGACGAAAAACAAAAGAAAGCCGAAAGTGGGCTAAAATGTGTTTACCCTTGCATTTCACTAACGATTTTTGGGAGTCACTGTGACATTTTATTGGAACGAACATGAACGAAAGCCGGGGATTAGAGATGTAAAGAAAATGTATCATCCACCATATACGTTTATGGCTGCGGACAAAACATGTTGAATTACGAGGTCGGGTTCGTAAATCAGGAAGATAAAGTCATTGTTTGTTATGATCTGGGAGATTCATGGACTCGTATTCATTTCATTTCCAGATGCGTCCGCTTTAGGGGCTCTTACTTGGTTGTGATCGCGAATAAACGTAATTTTGTTCCAGAAATTGGCGCTAAACGAGATCATACCATAAGATAAAGTTTGTATGTTACTGATGTGTTAGTGTTGTTTAGCATCGAGTTCCATTTCCCGTAGTCAACTTATTAATTACCAGATAATCATCAAAGCAAGTGGGTTTTTGCTGGAAATGGTATATATGTAGGGTCATTCCATCGCCAAGGAACTTTAACATATTGGGATTTTTTGCGAAACTTTTTTTCTATATGTGCAGTGTTCAAATAGAAAATATCTGATGATACAGATTGTAAATAATGTCACTGATAGCGTTTTTTATCAGATCAATTTGTGTTGGATATATACACGTCACAAAAAATATATCATTTTTTTCTAAAGATTGGAGTCTGTGTCGGTATTATCTCAGCTATTCTCTACCTCCTCGTATCCAGGAACACCTAAGTATGCTGGGACTTAGAGAAGGATCCTTTTCCTCTTGTTTCTTCCAGCCATTCTCTGCCGATCCTATACTTGGACAACAATTTGGATGCTGTCTTGTTCTATTACAGCGTCTTGATTACAAAAATAGACTGTGGCTCTTTTATGGAAAATATACATTAGACTGCACCATCCCAAAATATCCAACCACACTTCAGGAGACACGTTTTCAACAAGAGATCTCAGTCATAAAAAATATTGGACATTGAAAGAGAATTATTAGGAAAATGTTGGGATTATACATCTAATGACACAAATATTCTATGTAACAACTAATAAAAATATCACCTGCAAGAAAAATCAAATCCAAATGAAAAATTGAGTGGATTGATAGTAGTACTACAGCTACAAAAAAGAAGAGGCAGACAATATAAAAGCTTTGACAACCAAACAAGGGAGCCATGTGAAGCGTAATATTAGAAAACAAGGGTCTTTGGATTCTTCTTCACAACTAATTCACTATAAATTGAAACAAGTGGTAGACCACGAGCAAAAAACATCTACTTTCTTGGCTAATACCACGCAGGAAGTTGAATCATATTCAACTGAAAATCTTTGTAAAATTCCATTGAAAATGAAAATCGATTGCAAATGTTACAAAGAAATATTTGCAATCAATAGATTTTCAGGTGAATATCATTCAACGATCTGCGTGATATTGGCCAGGAAAGTAGTTGTTTTTTGCTTGTGGTCTACCACTTGTTTCAATTTATATTGAATTCGTTGTAAGAAGACTCCAAAGTTCTTTTTTTTTCTGAATGGTTTGAATTCACTGATAACGCATTAGATTAAGAATTATATAAAGAAAAAAGAAATAAAGTAACGTACAAACTGAGGAAAAAGAAAAAGGAATATTTTGAGAAGAACATTGATCACTACAAACATGATACTGAAAAAATGTGGCAAACTGTGAAAGAATTAATCGTCAAAAATAAAAAATAAATTGGTACTAATTTTCAAAATCTTGAACATATTTATAACACTCAGTCTAAAACCGCCAGAAGAAGATACATATAAAACCGCCAGAAGAAGAAACAAAGAAACAGATGGTGCATTTCGAGCAAGCTCTGTAAAATATCATCAAATAAACTAGAAGGTATTGTGAAAACCTTGAAAATAATGATCTGCTGATAATGTGCTCCCAGTAACGTAGAAAATGTAATTTTCCATATCATCCTCTTTCATAGAAAAAATAATATAATACAATATCAATTCCATCGGATATATTGTTTCTGTGAAAATCAAGATAGTCTGGCTATGGTCACTTCACAAACTAATGCTGAGGTAATCTATGATTTGTTTAAATTTTGTACAAATTGGAAATGCAGAAACTTTCAAAAAACGCTACCAAAACGTTCAGCAAGTCTATAAATGTCACCACAATCATTGGTTACTCAAAATAATCCCTCATTTTCACGAGTTTATAATAAATATCTACACATGCACATTTCATGAAGCTGTGAATCTCAGCACGACCCAGCAGGTTGCGTAGAGATGCAAATTCTAATGATCAGTTATGCAAAAAATAATAAAATAAATGAAGATATATCAAATATTTGTAATTGCAAGACGACAGAAACGCACTAAGAACTGGTGATAGCGCATTTTTCGAAAAGGTAAGCTATTTTTAACACATATGTGTTTTTCAAACAATGTCTTGTATTAAAGTTCTTATTAATGAAAGTGGTACATGTATTAGGTTTGAATGGGGCATGTTGACGTGCAGAATTGTGCAGCTCAACTGTAGAAGATATAGAAGACACAGGAGAAATTTTGGTTGTAACCAAAATCAAACCTGTATTTACCGTAGGGTTAGAGTGCAACGGATATGAAATTTATCATAAGTGTTCACGATTGAGACTCAAACAAGTAGAACAATATAGATTTTTCATTAACCATAATCACGGTAAGTGCACAATACAACTAGTTTCGAAAAATTCCCCAAAATGTTGCAGAATACTCAAAATTCCCACATACATCCAGTTACACTGGCAATGCTTAAGAAGGACGGCTGCTACCTTCCAGGGAGTCTGTAAGGTCGCTATAAAAAAAATTGTCTGGATGGTTCCCGATGGAATCGCGCATAAACAAACATAAACGGTCAAAATAAGTGAATCAAAAATTATATTTTTTGATAAAAATTGTCAGTTTCGAGAATCTCCGAGCAATCAGTGGAATGAAAACTATTTTCCCAATGGAACATAGAGATATATGGAGAAAGTTATTAGGAAATTATGTGAATCAGGACCTGCAAGTGAGCTAAGAGCTCCTAAATAACTCAACTTGAAAGTTTTTTTTCAGTGCAGTCATATTTTCCATGAATAGTATCATTTTCGGAAAAACCTTTAGTTGAGCATCGAAAGAACGGTTAACTGCAGGACCTCGTATAAAAAATATCATAGTTGTGGAATCATAATTTCCATCAATTGATGATGGGATCCAAGCTGGAATTGAAATATTTCATAACCTGGATAACAATTCAATAAATAGAACCGCAATATGAATTCCTTGAACAATGGATGGAAACCAATGAAAATTCAACGTATTTCAAACATGAACACAAACTAATATATTTGATCACTGAAATAAATTCCAACATTTGATGGTTTCGAAGCATTTATGTTGAGTAATCAGAGAAATTTGGCAACCGATGCGAATATCAGTTGGTATCAAATGAAAAACCTTTCATCTCTTCATAACCAATAATTTCAAACGGAATATATTATTGTTTTTCAGCTCCGTAACAACCTTGTCATGATTGAAATGAAAAAAATTATAAAAAAATTGCATATTATTGATTTTGTAGTATCAATATTGGAATGTAAACAGAAATCGTAACTGCCTCAAAAATATTTCATATTTCGGTTATATAACAACTGAAAGCAGTTTTGAAACTGCAATGTTTTTCTTTAGGAATTTCGAATTCAATAACCCTGTAGGAATTGGGTCAGAATTCTAGTCACTTATATGAAATCTATGATTCAGATAGAATATAGACAGATCCATTAACATTTTATTTCCATGTCTCAGTGATATCAATTTCGCCACATAAACGTAATATATCTCAATTTTGTCTTGATGACATTCAACATCTGGCCAGCCGGTCACTTGATAAATGAAATGCATGCCGAATATTGTGGAATCACCTATGATTCAAACAATAAGAAGCATTGCTTGATTGTAGGCTATAGACCACACAGTGGTGATATAACAATATTTTTTAACAATGTTACAGACTTTCTGAACATCTGTTAAGAAAATGAGCACGTTACTCTATGTGGGGAAATCAATATTGACTTTGATAAAAAGTCAATTGAGAAAGACATGTGGCTAAATGTCACAGAAAGTTTCAACCTTTCTCTGAAAAATATTGACCCGACAACCCACTATGCAAAAACTCATACTATTAACGTTATTATATGGTAACCTAAGTACATTGTTACGTTATGATTATTGTGCCCATAACGTCTCAATGACCATTTTTGAGTCGTTATATGTCCACCAACATAACAAAATCGCAGATACGTTATATACAAATCGAATCTGATACGTTATCTGAAACGGTTCTGTTACAGCAAAAGTACCTATAAACGAGTATGCATGATGAAATCGTTACATAACAAGTCCTTTTTTTTCACATCTTTTAAAGCTACTTTCGCAAAGAGTAACAACAACTGAGCTGTTATGTCTCAATTCTCTTATTGTTAGGTTCTTTTGGTACTTCATAATAAACCTAGATTCATTTCTCCAACATATGCTATTCATGGATTATTTACAATTCAAGTCAATACATTAGAGCTTTCCTACGAAAATTATTAAAATATTACAAAATACACTAACGAGCATAAAGTTTGACAAAAATAATATATCCATTTGTGCCTAATCTTCATATTATGCTATCTGTCTTCAGTCGAGTTTATATTACTATAAATCATGGTCAGTTATGAATGACAAGACAGCTTATTAGAATATATGAATAAAAAATCAATTGAATGATTACGTCCAGTGAATATATTCAGGTAATTATTGATAAATATTGTTTCAGTTGAATCTATATGATACAGAAAACTGTTCATATGTTGGCGGGATACATCACTTAAGTGAACTCGAATTTGAATTGAAAAAATATATATCAAAACATGGAACATCAAACAAAAAATAAACGAGAATATACATTTCTCTGTAAAAATAAAATATATAGATTATTATTATTTTCTGAAATCTCAGAACTGAAAACTTCCAAAATCCAAGAGAGGTACGTTGAACCTGAACTTCCAGTTTTCATTACGATGACAGCCTCAGTTTTTGGCTATTTCATCGAACAAACAATCCGAAAATGATGGGACAACTTTCCGTACTGCACCTAAAAAATATGTATTGAAAGATTTCATTAACAATACTGTCAGAAGTATTTCTCATTACCTCGCATTAGTTCGATAATAATCCTTTTTAGTTGCTTTCTGGGTATTGGCCATAGGGTTTTTTCAGACGCTACATAAAATATAGAAATACTTAAGTGTTTTAAGTGTATTTGCTTGTGTCGATCCATATATCATGTTGAAGTTGAGAGTTGTGATACAATTCAAATTTATTACCTTATTGTCCATGATGATATAGCTGGGGCCATAAATATATCTATATGCAGTGCTTCTCAAAAGTCCCCTCCCTCCCTCTTATTTTTGGAACGATTATACATAAACAAGTGAAATTTGGAAACTGAATATTAAAGGTTGTTAACTTCCCTACTAGTGATGATAGATGACGAAATCGTCAAAGATGACGTCACAAGGCCATTGTGACCAATAATTTTGAATGGAACCCCACGGCAAGCGACACCTCTTTTAGAAGGTATCGAAAAAACCTATTCAATGATACTAATTTTGTTTGTGTTTAGGGCGGTTTCAATGGCTCATTAGTAAACATCAAAATTTAAATTCCATTCAGTGTGATACCAATTACAGATTTAAGAATCAGTATCTACTTAAAGAAATTGCTCGAAGTGACCTCTATTCACTTCCTGACAGTGAAATATTCTATTTTTAAACTCTTCTCGTACTTTTGCAAATGTGTCTGAGGAACCAGCCTCACATTCTGCAACAATACGTTGTTTTAAGACGTCAATATTGTCAGATTCAGTGGCGTTAACCTTCGATTCAAGGTACTCCCACAGAAAAAAACCCAAAGGTGTGAGGTCCGGTGATCGAGCTGGCCATTCCGTTGAACCTCGTCATCCAATCCATCTATCACGATACTCCTCATCCAAATACCGTCTTACTGCACCGTAATAGTTAGTGTGGAGAAGCGCCATCCTGTTGGAATGTTATTTCCAAATTGCCGAATTCATCTGGATTATCTTCCGAAATCTCAAGGATTAACGGTTCTATTGCGTTTTGCAACAGCTCCAGATAAACCTCACCAATTAAATTAGTATTTGAAAAAAGAGGCCCAACGATGTGGTTTCCCAGGATACCTGCCCAAACATTAACCTTCTGGGGAAATTGGGTATGTGTTTCACGAAACAGGTGAGGATTTGCGTCAATCCAATACCTCACATTCTGTGTATTTACATTTCCATTTAGATAGAAAGTACTTTCGTCACTAAAACATGTTTTGACATAGTCTGGCTGTTCGTTAATTTTAGTTTCCATATTTTCACAAAATTCTAGTCTTCGGTCTGGGTCGTCGTCTGAGAGTTGATGAACCATTTTCAATTTATATGGATGAAATTTGTTTTTTTTTCAACACCCTGTGTACTGTACTTCGACTGACTTCACAGGTAGATGCAACGTGAGTTGTTGGAGAAGTAGGCTAACTATTACTTCTGCTAGTTTATCAATTTTTTTCTCATCAGAAAATTGTGGTCTGTCAGATCGTTCCGCATCATTAATACTACCCGTTGTTCCATACTTACGAAGAAGCTCTCTCAAATAAGTCCTCAAAACGGGGCGATCAGGAAACATCTCATTAAAAATGGGTTCTGCTGCATGAATATTTTGTCCAGTATCACCAAGAATTAGGATCGCTGCTACTTCATCACCTAAAGCACGTACCATTTCGCTTCTTGGAGCACTAAAACGTTCGGCTCACAACAGTTTAACAAACTATTAAAATGTACAAAAATATTAAAAGTACCAAAAGCTGCTTAAACAGTTGAACGTTCAATCAACAATACACAAATTATTAAATGTACAAAAACTTGGACAATTACAAAAACGTCGAATTGGGGAGACTAACAAAAACGTCAGCTTATTTGACAACTATCCAGAGGCGGAGCTTGAATTTGGAATTTTAGTATTACCTGATTTAATTCATCACAGCTTTGCGTTTTTCAAAAGCGAGTTGCCAAAACTGCCATAAACACAAACAAAATTGGTATCATTGAATAGGTTTTTTCGATACCTTCCAAAAGAGGTGTCGCTTGCCGTAGGGTTTCATTCAAAATTATTAGTCACAATGGCCTTGTGACGTCATCTTTGACGATTCCGTCATCTATCATCACTAGTAGGAAAGTTTACAACCTCAAATATTCAGTTTCCAAATTTCACTTGTTTATGTTGAATTGTTCCAAAAATAAGAGGGGGGAGGGGACTTTTGAGAAGCACTGTATAGTTTTCAATCGTCTTAAGGATATTTCCTGTTGATTCTTGGAATTAGGGTGGAAATTTTTTGACAAAACTGATGCCACAAAC
Source organism: Gonioctena quinquepunctata (assembly GCA_018342105.1). Classification (NCBI taxonomy): domain Eukaryota; kingdom Metazoa; phylum Arthropoda; class Insecta; order Coleoptera; family Chrysomelidae; genus Gonioctena; species Gonioctena quinquepunctata. The sequence goes on along the minus strand of JAFIRS010001889.1, from coordinate 57,737 downwards.
AAATCAAACCATCATATTGAGATTCTATTGATCACCTTCCCAGTAGAAAACAATATGATGAAGTGATACATAACTTTTTGTAACAGATTGATCTTCTTGTAGATAGGTAATAAATACTATCAATAAATTGATCACTCGAAAAAACCTACCAACTAGTATAGAACCGGCACAAGAGATCGATAAACGATAAATGGAATATCGCCACTCATTTGAGGTTAGGTTAGGTTAGAGCAGACAGAGATAAAACACAATACCAGATGAGAACGTTTTTGCAACGAATCAGTTACGTCATATTTCTCAACCACCAAACGTATCTTCGACACCCCCATGTTGATGAAATGGTCTGAAATCAGAACATCCGAAAGATATAAATAAGTCACATTGCTATAAATAAATCACCAAGATGTTTCAAGGATATCTCAAAGTTCGTTTGGTACGAAATGAAGCTGTGATGATTTTTTGGGCTGTATTGGTGACAATGATATTAGAACTGAGAGAATTGGAAAGATTTTGAAAAAGACCACAAGCCGTCTCGATGATTGCGAAACCATGAAACAGCTGAAGGCGGATAGTGACTTTCTTGGAATCGTAACAAATCTCTCTTCTTTCGATATTTGATTTGCGTTACTCTGATAGCTCGAGGAGTACGACTTTCGGTGCCGTGGATTGGCCTGTACTGTCATCTGTTGGTGACCTATCAATGTGCACGAAATTGCGCGTCATTGAAATTCCACGTCATTAGGTCCAAGCTTCACCCCACAAACTATAGGTGCCACCTCAATAATTTTGTGCATTTCACATTTTCATACTTGCCGGTAGGTATTAGAACTCTGAGAGAATTGGTACGATTCTGAGAAAGACCACAAGCCGTCCTGATGATTGGGAAACCATGAAACAGCTGTAGGCGGATGGTGGCTTTCTTGGAATCGTAACAAATCTCTTTTCTTTCTTTATTTGTTTTCCGTTACTCTGAACGCACGAGGAGTACGACTTTTGGTGTCGTGGATTGGCCTATACTGATATCTGTTGGGGACCTATTGATGTGCACGAAATTTCGTGTCATTAAAATTCCACGTCATTAGGTCCAAGGGATATCGTAATATTACGTATCCATAAGTTATCAATGATATTTTCTCAGAAATATCGTCACGGATACAAGAATTGAATCGATGAAAGAAAATTGTATTTCGTGCATAAAATAATTCATTGAAATCGTAGCAAAGCACTTTCGACCGTTGGGTCATCATCAGTGCGAACCTGAAAGTGAGTAATATTGATAGAGATTAAGTTACTGAAAAGTTTTATTGAGAAAGAAAATTGACATATTTTGAATGTGAGGTTACTTACTCGTCAGGTGTACAAGGAGCCAAAAAGACCATAAAATATCTCATGATCAATGAGAGTTGTATAGGTTTAAGTGACACACATATTAAAATACCTATTCAAGGCCAGGATGAAAATTGAGATTACAATTTTTCCTTATCTTTTAAAAAGCCATTGTTTCAGTGTGATAGCTGGACCCAAGTGACAAGATTGACAATTGACAAGTGAACGATGAAGTAGATTGACATGGAACAAAAAACCATGGATATATCAGAATCAAAAAAGGAATATCCCTGTCATACTAAAACACACTGGAAGATGATCAATCTGATGAGGACTGTCATCTGGAATACTGGAACATATATTTGAAACGATTGTTAACTAACAAAATTTTCTCGAATTTCTGTCTTAATTGTAGATGAAAATTTTTGAATAATTGTCGTAAAATTTTTCGCTCCGTAGAGCTTTTTATATACATACTCAACAGATCAGGCATATAAATATCATACTTTGTTTATAATATTTATTTGAAAAAAAATATCAAGTAATGTTGTTAAAAAAATATAATTTTTCTTGATCATCATATTTCATTATTACAAGATATAAATTGATTTGCAAAACAAAAATTTTCCGCCATTTGTTGATACATTTTTTATAAACAAATTGATTATTTCAATATTTTTGAATTTTTTTTTTTCACAACTTCATTATATTATTTTTTGAAAAACAAATTTTTTCTTAATAACAATTTTTAATTGTTCATAATCGTTTTTTGATATTTCTATTGTTTAAATAATTAGTCAAGGAATTCTTTTTTTTAAAAATCATAATTGGCAGTCTTCTATAAAGTAACACAAGAATTTATTTTTTTATCAACAATTCCATTGTTTATTAACTTACCAATTTGTTATAAACAAATTTTTAACTTTGTTAGATTTTTTTTTCTGAAACTTCTAAAATTTACAAAAACAACCATATATAACAAAGTATAAAAAAAACATCCAATTTTTTATTGTAATTCGGGAATTGGAATTGGGAAAAATTGGGAAATTTGTTTTTCTATACTTTGTTGTATATGGTTGTTTTTGTAAATTTCAGAAGTTTTAGAAAAAAAATCTAACAAATTAAAAATTTTTTAAAAAATTGATAATTAAAAACAATGGAATTGTTGATGAAAAAAAATTGTTTTTTGTTACTCCATAGAGGACTGTCAATTATGATTTTTGGAAAAAAAATTCTTAACTAATTATTCAAACAAAATTAAAAAAAATAAAAATTGAATTATGAAAAAAATTTTTTAAATCATAATATTTTATTATACTGAAATTGTGGAAAAAAAATTCCTCAAACATATTGAAATAGTCAATTTGTTTATAAAAAATTGATCAACAAATGGCGGAAAATTTTTTTTTGCAAATCCATTTATATCTTGTATTGATAAATAAACGATAATATGATGATTGAGAAAAACAATTTTTTTTCAACAACATTACTTGGATTTTTTAGTTTTTGTTCAAGTACAAAAATTATTATAAACAAAGCATGAATATTTTTTCAACTTTTATGGCGTGATCTTGTTAAGTATGCATATAAGAAAGGCTCTACGAAGCGAAAAATTTTTACGACAATTATTTAAACATTTTTTTTTATTTACAATTAAGACAGAAGTTCGAGAAAATTTTGTTAGTTAACAATCGTTTAACTTGTTGAAAAATAAACTTTTAGTAAAATTTCGAACGGGAATAAATTATTTATAGTCTTCCAAATACACCATAATTTTTTCAAATAAAAAAAAAGTTTAATACCTTAAATACATTAATTAATGTGTCGTACTCGCTTTTGACGCTGCGCGCGCATCCTAAAAATGTCGCTCGGAGACCCATTTTCACTGTTGAATTAATTATAAATGATGGAGTTTTTTATTGGAAATTTCCTCCTCTTTCATAATCTTTTTTTGAAATTTCTTAGATATTAATAGTTTATGGAATATTGGCAAAACACGAAATGCCATTTTTTTTTCATCTTCAATTGTTTATTACTTTTGCAATTTTTTTTGTGCTAATACACGCTCTTGGCACATTTTTCGAAGCGTTATTCCGGATCCAATGAGCTATCACACCTAATTTTAAGAGCAGTATCTCCATTTTAGACCATTTTCAACTTGTCGAGTAGACTAGTATAAATAGAAAACTTTTGGAAGTAAGCCAGATAAAAAAGCGCAGAAACTGAAAACAACCAACCAATCCGAAATATTGTCATCAACAATCAGTTGACAACTAGCAAAAGTGTTATGAATTTGACAGTAGTAAAAAGTTCTTTTAAAAATTCGATATCTCGAAAACGGTTGATATTAGGATATGATGTGCGGAAACAATTTTATCTAGAATTTTGGGAAGAATTCAAATATGGTATAATATACGGGGTGTTCCATTGAAGAAAAAGCAACTTTGTTTCGTCATGACTTCTAGACGATCCTGTATACTTTATTGTAATAGATTTTCAAAAAACTAAAACTTGTATTTAAACGTTCTTTGCTATTTATCTTACTTTAGCAGTACCATGTAATGATGGTCTAACTGGAATAAATGTATTATTATTATTATTATACACAAAGATGTAATAGAAATTTAATAGAATCTTTGATTACAACTGTCATTTGATTGAGCATTTGACAACAACTTGGTTTTCCTTAAAAACAGGATATAATGATATATTGTCATCTCACATTTATATTTTGATACAAAAACAGATTCACCAGTGTCACAATATCAATGGAAATCGTCAAATTTACTGGGCAATTTTGTGTTTCGCATAACCTTTCTATTTCCTACAGGAACTTAAGTTATTCTCTTTCATGATTTATTGGTGCCGCTGTACTTTTAGCGGATCCTGGGGAAATTCCATTTAATTCAGACACGTACAAAAGAAACTCTCTAGTGTGATGATTTGATATATTTATCGCTTAGTATCAATTTCAATGTTGAGAACATGTTCCTCATCTTCCGTTTCTATTATCTCAGAATACGATATTCCCAAGTCAATACCATTTCTGCGTAGTATTATAATATGACTTCTGAACTTGAATTCATATATAATAACAGTATGTATACTTTTTCCTTCTATAAACAATTGTTATCACCTTTTTACATCCATGAAAATTTTCTATAAATTTGTATTCCGGGTTTTCCTTTTGCGCAAATTGTGGTTCTGTTCCTCGAAAGGTCCAATTTCACGACGTTTCGGCAGAATCACATTTGCCATCTTCAGAAGATATCTCGACTGATCCGCTCGAGCCGCACTCCACAACTTATACCGATGAGCGGTCACGTATAATCGCAATCACCTTGCTTGTTGCATTGTTGTTGCATCTCCGGCTTCGTTCTGATTGAGTCGCTATATTGTGGGACAAGATAGAGTTCCAGGTTATTGATAGTTTCTGGCTGTCATGTCTTTCATTTAGAGTATGTGATTTCTCAGGACCACCGATTGGTATAACATTCCTTCCATATATAAAGTGTACAACATATAGGATTAGCCGAGTTCTTCACCGACATAATATTTCAACAACTTTTACAACAAACCATACAATAAAGTCCACTCTCCGGAATATCAAAGACTATATACCTGGGACCAGAGTGGTATACAGCCTTCTTTTCATTTTGGATCGTTCCAAATCTTCAGTGGCATTGATTTTTTCATTGTCAGTTTAATTTTTTTAACTTTGAACGTGTTTCCCAAATATTTCAACTCTGTCTGAACTGCACTTTGTTTTCGTTAATTTCGCATTGTGATGTATAGCTTTATCAAACACTTCTCATCGTAATGTTCCTGAATTTTTGAACCCAAGAATATCATATCACAAACTCTTCGAATTTATTCTGTTGCTGAATTCATTGCAGAATTTCAATCTCAAAAATCCGTATCAACCAAAAGGTGTAGGAAATGAATATAGCTCATTAAAATTTTCATCTTATTCCATGATTGAATAATTCGCTTCTCGATTTTAACAAGGTATATACATTCATTCGATTCCGTGGAATTTCCCATTTATGTTTGGTGTGAGGTGTTGATAGACCTCATACTATTTTGTCCCCCCCTGCTGCCCAGCCGTTTAGGGTGTCCCAACGACTAGAGACTAGAGCAGTTCCTCCAGTTCTAGGCCTTTAAAAAAGTTCAGGATATCGGATGGCTTCAGTTTAGGTAGATCTACCTCTTCTATTTGATGTTCTCCGAGATATGGTGCCCTTGGATTTTGCAGGGTCGTTCATTCTGAGAGAATGTGGATAGAGGTTTCATCCTCTTCCTCGCAAAATCTGCATTCATCTTTCTATACTAATCCGAATTTCTTAAAATGCCCTCTCAACCGGCAGTGCCCTGTTAGATTTCCCGTGAGTATTCTGAGCTTGGTTTTACTCTTATTGGTGCAGTCATTTAATCTCTTCTGATTGTAGTTTTCCAGTAGTATCTTGGCCTGCATCATTCCTTGTGATTCTATCCAGTATTGGGATATTTTGTTGGGTGCTTCTTTTTCAAGTTCATCAAGTATTGTGCTGGTTCTCATTCCGTAGAAGGGTAAAGGTCCCAGAAATGGTGTTTCAGCCTCTTTTTCGTACATCTGCTATTTCATTACCCTCCACTCCAGTGTGTCCTGGAACCCATAGGAGGGTAACAGTGTTGTTCTTGCCTAGTTCATTCAGTTTCTCTAGGTACTCCCAAACCATCTTGGAGTTGATGACTACATGAAAGTTGAGAGCATTAATGGCTGCTTGGCTGTCTGACATGATGATAATCTCTCTTCGTCCCATTCACTGGGTTCTTCCACAAAGCTGAACTTTTTTGACATCTCATCCTGGGGCATATCCCTGGTTTGGTGGTTTCCAAGGAAAAAATCGAAACTTGCGTTCGATGGTTCCCTCTTTGATTATTCTAAATGTTTTCCTTATTTCTATACCCTCCAGCACTATATGGAGGGGTGTTAGGCTTAGGATTACTTCCATAACGGCTGTTGAGCAGGTTCTCATTGCACCTGTTATGCATACACAGGCTAGTCTTTGGATTTTCGATAGGTTTGCCCTTGTACTAGCCAGCTTGGTTCTACTACGTGCCACTGCAGGGTCTTTGGGTTGAATCCCCAGTCATTTCCCGCGAAGTTTCCGCACATCATTAGGGCCTTCGTGGCTTTATTGGTGACTTTTTTCTCGTGCTTGTTCCAGATGAGTTTATTGTCTTATTTGACCTCTAGCTTCCATTCAATAACTCTACCGTCTAATTCGATAGCTTTGAGGTTAATGTTTCTCCTCCTTGTGAAGGCAACTTGGCTAGTCTCAGTGGGGTTGACGCTAAGTCCCATCGATTGACACCATTTTTCAGTGTAGTGTGTAATCAAGACCTATATCGCAGAGGATACTTTCGAATTTGCCTCTCGCGATTATGACTATGTCATAGAGCCAAGCCTTTTCTGACCTTTTGCCGCCAATACTTTCCCTGGTTCCTGCACTGTGGAAATTCCAGTTTCGTCAACATTGTAGATGTTTCTAGGTGGAATGTTGTGTTTTTCCATAACCTGCTGAAAGAGTTCGAAGAAACGATAGACTTCCACTTTATTGAAGGCAGTGGCCGTATTCATACTGGTTACTTCTGCTCCTCGTAATGCGATTTGATTCAACTTCTGAAACCCTACAAGCCAGTCACGACCTGCCATTTTTATTTCGTTGTTAAAATTATGTTTTATGTCATTTCTTTCGGCAAACTGAAATGCCATGCGACTGACTTCTTTATCTGTACATAGATGCTAGACATTTTATCTGGTTCGACATTTCCACTTTCTGCTTCCTAGTGAAGACAGTTTCTTTACCCAAAATACGAGTAACAATTTTTTTTTCTGAATACTTTCTTGTGAGATTGAAAACGGATTTTTACATCTTTTAGCGGCAGTTCGCATAGAAACCCCTTACTCGTATAATCGTTTGGCGAGTTTTCAACTGACAACTTTGCTCTATTGGTTACTCTAGTGGCTTCGACATCTGCAAGAAAGAAAAACACAAATAAAAATTAGTTTTTGTTCATGAGGGCACGCATTCAAAAATAATAATAGGACCTTAAAATTTCGATACATTACTCATTTCAATACATCTATGATGTACCATCCAACTGATAAACTTCGCACATTCTCCTTTTTTTCAAATAAATACATATATCAAAGCCAAGAGTTACAGTCCCAACTTCTGTGAAAACAAATACGATTCAAATCTTTAAATTTTTCACAAGACAATATTGAAAATTACAAGAGTTCAGCTTATTATGGAATCGTCTCCGGTTTCAAATCTAATTTAATAAAACCATGTGAAGTGTTTCTGAAGTGTTGACTTATTCTCCCTTCGGTAGGTATCATGGGCCTACTATTCGTCGAAACTTTGGGAAATTGAACGTTTTGTCTAACCATAATAGACTTTGTCACAATTTTGACGACCTATTTCATAAATTCCCGACCTATATAACATGTCAGTTTTGTCTCTCGGGTTTCCTAATAACGTTTGCAATGAACTGTTTGGAGAGTTACATCCCGGAATATAGTATTGAGACCTCTCGTGAGGTTCAGATGGAGAGGGATTTTCACGAATCTTTTGCTTTCCGTCGTTTTTCTCAGAGTCGTGGTTTTATTCACTCAACGTGTGAAACGATTCTTTCTCAAGAGATTATCAATAATGTCTGGTGTATATCTATTGATTATTGCTATTTTCCTGATATTTTTCATTTCATTTTGGAAACTATCAGCATTCAATGGGAAGTTTACGGCTCTGTGTATTAGAAAATTGAAACAAGCAATTTTGTGTTGAATGTGGTATTTTGAGTGGGCTAGGATAAACCTGTCCGTGTGGGTGGGCTTTGTGTAGATGTCTATTTCCAATCGTTCTTTATTTTTGATGTCAAGGGAAGGTAATCGACCGTCAATTTCCATTTCTACCGTGAAGTTGATTCGTTCGAACACGTAGTTCATGGATATTTTGATTTTTCTTGTCAATTTAAAAAATTGATAGACTCTTTCACGTACTGCAATGTTCCAGGAATAGGTTCACTTTGAAACAGAGAGCTCACATCGAACGATAGGATCAAAAACTCCCAAAGTTGAGTTCTTGATGGAACATTGCAGAAACAGAGAGCTCACATCGAACGATAGGATCAAAAACTCAACTTTGGTGGAAGAGGAGATTTTGGTTTCGTTCGATCCCTTTGCTTAGAAGGTACTAGGTACCAAAAGTATTGCATTTCTAGGACCACTATTTACAAATTTCATTTTAGAACTATTGCTTTTCAATACCATTTCTGTGAATATACCGATTAATGATTGAATTAATAATTCAATAATTGTTAGAATACATGCTGCTGTCGTCGAAAAATGTTCTTAAATAATGTATGTGTTCTATTTCATTATCATGTAATGTTCCTTATCAATTAGTGTTTGGTTATCATTTAGTGTCAAGATTAAGATCGCCTACTCATTGGTAAATAGTGAGTTCACCAAGCTTTGCAGTCTCTCTTTTCATTTGTTTGTGTTAGATTTAGCTATCACTTCTTCTGTATCATTGGAATGAATTGTGTTTATGCAGATTGATAAAATGAATATTGTTATTATCATTATGAAAGAGAGTTATATCGAGGGGACTGTTAAAAACAAAATGGAAGGAATTTGATGGACATAGCCCTCAGAATAAAGTGTTAACCGTAGACACGTGTTTCGGGCTCTCGGCCCTCATCAGTACGGTGAAGAAGTGCAAGGATGAACAACACTTGGTAGAAAACGACAAATCAACGGAGTCAGCAAACAGGAGCCAGCCGCTCATTTGAGGTTTCGGTCAGCAGACCCTGAATTCCAGGGCAACAACCAACGTCACCACGGAGGCAGCTATAGCTACCTGCGTGACATCCGAGTCCAGGAATATAAATATGAAAGAGAGTTATATCGAGGGGACTGTTAAAAACAAAATGGAAGGAATTTGATTGTTATTATCATACAGATATTCCAGAGGTTCAACTATCCATTGGATCTCAGTAGTTCTCGAAGTATTATAAGACTGTGTCAATTTTTTTCAATCTGTAGATCTGAACGTATAAAATAGTTCAACTCTTTCGAGTACTATTCAATTGAGTATTGCCAGTTGCTGAAAGATATATTTTGAAGCTTTGAACTTTTTGTAGTTCTCACCAAGATTTCTATCAAACTCCAGTTGATCTGGTAACCTCTCAATAGGGGAGACTGGGGAGACTATGGGCACGGGGAGATTCTCAGATTTCGTAACCGTAAACTCCTGAATGCATCCCCAGATGTCAAAAGGGAACCTGTAATTATTATGTTTGTTGTGCTGTGTCAATTATTAGTGGTTAACAAGTGAACAAATAATTATCAAAAATTAGTTGTTTTCTGAGAGTCTGATGTAAAATTTTCTCTAACATGTGTTAGCTACATTAAGCAAGTAAATTATTATTTCGAGCTCATTTTGTCACATGTAGTTTTAGATTCATGCGAAAATCAGGTTATAATTCAACTACATCCAAATATGAGCAGATTTTTTATTTATGGCACCAAATTTGAAAAAAGTATACACGAGGAGAGTTTGGATATCTGCCCAGACTCTCCCCGTTTTGTCCACAGTCTCCCTGAAATTGAATTTATAGATGTTCAGATTAAAATATACAAGTATGCCAAGAAATTACAGGAAGAAAACCGAGATGGAATTTGATCCTTATGCTCTGAAGCAAGCAGTTGCTGACGTGATACGCAGCAACATGAGCCTAGGAAGTGCTGAAAAAATGAAATAACCTGCAGGTAGATATGGAAAGAGGGTCTCCGCAAGGATCAAGCTTGGGGCCCATGCTGTGACTGATTTTAATGGAGGATTGGTTCAACTCAATCGAGAACACACAACTGATAGACGATAATGATTTAGTACAGGCTTTCGCTGATAACCAAGCTATCATCATTTCTGGGAAATCATCGAACGTTATAGAAAGGAAGTGGAAAGATATCTGGGAGGCCTGCACCGAATGGGCTGATAAGAATGAACTGTCTTACAATGAGAATAGAATTTTTATGACAGGCCCAACAGAGTGGGGCAGAAAACTCTAGTGATAAGAGACAAGGTGAAATATATCGTACTGATAATCGATAGGGAACGATTATGGCTAGATCACCTGTGAGGCGTAAGGACGAAGACACAAGAGATCACAAAAAAAAATCGTAATTGCCGGAATGGAATGGGGAGAACCTCGATATGATCTATGAGCAGGTAATAAAACTAATGGTGCTCTATGGAGCAGAGATCTGGGGAGCAAGGGCACACGACTCGCGAATAGAAAGACATCTGAGAGCTATAGAAAGACCATTTCTTCTGCCAATTACGAAAGTGTATGGAACGACGTCAATGGATGCACTGCACGTCATAGCAGGCACGATCTCCTTAGAAATGGAGGCAAGGACGGAATTCGAACACAAAAGGGACTACGAAAGACAACACCAGGAAACAAAATCAGGATAAACCTCACCCTGCGGAAACTATAACAAAGGAAGTAACAAACCGGCAAGACGACATACAAATATATACGGACGCAAGCCTAGTAGAGGAAACCAGAGTTCACGGATTAGCAAGGAAAACAGGAGCAGACACATGGGGAATTCGGGGAGGTAGCATAACTAACGGAAGGGACATACATAGGGCGGAATTATAAGCAATCCTAAAAGGCATAAACTGGAGAATGGGAAAAGGAGGACAAGCACAATAACAACGGACTCTGAGAGAGCACTAAGTAAGCTATACAGGCACAGGAACAGATATAAACTCTCAAACACTATAAGGAAAAAGATCACGGAGAGAAAACGAGCAGGACACGAAATAGCGGTACAGATAAGGACAGAAGGAGACAGGAAAGGGACAAATAAAGCGGACGAGGAAGACAAAAAACACTACCGACATACGATAAGAAAACATACTAGACACAAAACAAGAACTGAAGCATATAAGACAGAAAAAAGCAGGGGAGTGTTGGCAAAATAATTGGGACAAATCAAGATAGAGGACGAGTTTTCTGATTATGGCTATATTTTATTCAAAATTAGTATGTGGGAGTTTTCAGGTTCAGAGCTCATGATTTTTTTGTCAGAATCCATTGATCAAAGAAGTCGACTACAGGATGGCGGACGAGTTTTGTGATTATGGAATTGAGGTGGTTCACCCACGAGACAGTTGAATTAGGAAATTATCAAAATTTGGCATACGTATTGTTCAACATGTGAACAACACCTCTATAAAATTATATTTTGACAAGTTTTACCATCCCGAATCCGAGTAATATAAAATTGAAGTTGAGTCAATTGACACGTAACATATGGACCATGCATAGGCAAACAGCACATTATTAATTCTACCGTTAGTACTAAAATTGAGAAGTTTATGGAAAACGAGGGGGAGCTAGAGCAGGATATCATATATATATATATATTGTGAAAAAAAATCATAGTGATTGACCATCTAGTTTGATAGATATAATCTCGAGAAGTACTAAGGTTTAGACTACATACGATATATTTTGCAAGCGATCGAGCGGAACAGAGAGACGCCAACAGTGTACGCACAGCCAGGCGCTAAGTGATTGACCATCCAGTTTGACAGATATAATCTCGAGAAGTACTAAGGTTCAGGCTGCTGCATCCGATTTATTTTGCAAGCGAACGAGCCAATGGTGGGGAACGGAACGGAGAGACGGCAACAGTATACGCACGGTCAGGCGCTCAGTTTGAACAGCTCACATGCGTCGTCTGTATAGGCAACCTTTTCTGTGTGTTGAGGCATAGCCCGGATAGTTCTGTCAAAAAGTTAACTCGCATTGTCAGAACAAAAACACTTCTAGAATAAATTTTACGAAAGCAAATGATATTCGTACTATATCTACTGGCACTGAGTACGTATATATGGGCTTTACAAAGTTATTGATTACGATCCGAACAAATTATCAAATTTTAATAATTTTCCAATTCAACTGTCTCGTGGGGAAACCATCTCAACTAAAAAGCAAAGAATTAAATAACCAATGGGAAACCTCATTGAAGACAAGCTTTTATTCAAGCCGTGTACTGAAACGTATAAAATAAGAACATTGCTGACAATGATTTAATTATTTTTTGTTGAATTATTTGGTTTCAATAAGCTTGTCGCGTGAGTTGTAATAAAATTAACACTTTTCACAAAATTTCTAGAAATGTATCAAGAATAGATTACTTAACTTCTGTAATACTTATAATATTTTTTCCGGGTCAGAATACGGTTTTTTACAAATAGGTCTACCAAAAAAACATTCCTTGAAGTATTCAACAAAATCAACGATTGTTTCCAGAATCAGGAAAAATGTATAACAGGTTTTTTGGACCTGGCCAAGGCTTTTGATACTGTGGATTACAATATACTCCTCCAACGTTTGTCTGACATAGGTAGGTGTTGCCTTGGACATTTTTGAAGATTACTTGACAAATAGAGCACATACTGTCAAAGTGAACAACTCACTCAGTAACCCACTACCAGTAACTAGAGGGGTACCACAGGGCACTGTTTTAGAACCTATTCTATTTCTGTTATACATCAACAATATATTCAAGATATCAGATTTCAGTGGCAAACATCATTTGTGGACGATTCAGCTGAAACTTTCATCGGAAAAACATGGGAGAAGGTCTATGCCCAGGCTGAAACAAACTTCGAAATCATGTTCAATTGGCTTAGTGATAACCTGTTGAGTATCAATGTTAAAAAAACCAAAAATATCGCATTCACTTCAACCAATAGAGACAGACCAAATAATTTTTCTATTAAAATTCGTGAAACATCATGTACTATCATAATTGCAGCTGTCCTACTATAAATAAAACAGATACAATAAAGTATTTAGGGGTGATGGTTGACCAATGCCTACGTTGGAATGGACATATTGAATATACCGTGATCAGACTTAATTAATTGACATAAAAATTCTATCAACTCAGAAATATACTTAATGAAAAAATGATAATGACAGTGAATAGTGCCTTGGCTGAGTCCATAATACGTTACTATTTTCATGTCTCCATTATATAATTAAGAAGTGATCCAGAACACTTTGATAAATATTTTAATGAAAAACAAAACGGCGGTATTCTACTCAGACGTTATATCAGGAAACTGGATTATTACGTGAAAATCAACTATATGCCTATCAATGTTTGCTATGGACTGCCAGCTCCTCAATCACATGTGTACAACATACATATAACACTCGCATATGCCTAGCTCAGGCAGTAAATTTTCCTAGATGCAGGCTTACGCACAACCAAAAGTTCATCACGTTCCTTGGATCCAAACTTTACAACGCCTTACCCAACTCGTATACAAAATAAATCCAAATTCAAAATAGAATTGAGAGATTATTTCAAAAATAATTTTGGATTCCAAGAAGCGATCCTAGACAGATGATGATATATCCATATATCAGATCTCATCTCAATCTCTGATATTTCTCTCTCCTCTCTCTCCCTCTGTCTCCTTTTCGCACCTTCTCTCTCTCTTTCTCTCTCTCTCTCTCGCTCTCTCTTCATCATATAATTAGCTATTGTTATGTGAGGTCAGGAATACTATATTTTTTGCTAGCTACAACACAAGCATTGCTTAGGTGGCCACAATCTAGATAGTTTTCCAGTAATCATTCAACCTGTTCTCTCTGTTTTACTTTCACTTTCAGTGACTCAATGAGCCAGATTGTAATATAAAAAGATATATTTAAAATTGTCCAATACAATTAATTGGTACCTTCACACTTTTATGAACACTTTGCGAGACAAGGTTTTCGAAAGCAAATAATTCAACATAAAATAATTAAATCGTTGTCAGCGATGAACTATACTTATTCTATACGTTTCAGAACACGGCTTAAATCAAAGGTTTTTCATTAGTTATTTTATTATACATAATGTTTTGCTCAAGACCCAATAAAACGTTTCTATAATGATGTTCATAGTCTCTCTGTTAAGTGTTAATTGTCTCCCACGGATGGGGAGACAATGGACAAAATAAAACATTTTATAATTAATTATAAAATTTAAATAATGAACATAATTTGAGCTCTGTTTTTGTAAGGTTGTGATCCTCGATTACTAAGCTTTGACTTCCAACAACAATTTTTTTTATATTCGTATGAAAGAAAAATCTACAGTTCCTAATATTAAATGTGTCAATGTCCCCTACTCTCCATTGTTCGTTGTATAAGAGATTACATTGATATTACTACAATTCATTATATTCAACGAATATTTGTGACATAATGTGAATATGAAGAAACTATTCGACAAATATTGGATTGATATCAATAAAATAGCCCAAGTGCAGAAAACAAACAAATTAAATTCAGCAGTGAGCATGAGAAAGTTTAGTGATGTTCCAGAAGCTGAGAAGAAAACTTACTCTTCGTTTTTCTATTCGGAGTGAAACCTTTTCCTAGTCTTTGGCCGGCAGCATCCGAATCCGAACCCCGTACAATGTGATATCCTTTCTGTTGAATAATTCATTCGATTCGACCGTAACCTGACCGTAACTCTAACGGAGGAGCGCCGCCATTCTAAAAATATTCCCTCACATACCAAATGGACAAGTAACTTTATTTGGATGACATTTTATGTTGCCCGCCTAGGATGTGTTATTACGATCCGGTCTCTCCACTAGAAAATGTGCAGGGGAGTGACTGTTGGTTCGACATGCCGGTAACAAAAACTGTGTTGAGCCTCTCATTTGGGTTAATCCCGATCACATATGAAGGCTGTCCCAGAAAGTTCGGCGTGTCCCACAGATGGCAGCATACACAAAAATTATTGTTATACATTATCAATATTTCTCAACCTTCCTTGGCAACATATATTATTGTGATTCTTATTAATTGGTAGAGTGCCAAACGAATGTCATGAAAACTTAAAAGACTGGTATTTGTTAGGTGACTCAGTACATGGAAGATTCTATCATGAGCGAATAAATTATTCTATTCAAATATAATGCAAGAGAAAATCACTATTCATTGTCAAATTTCTCGAAGCACCGGGAAAATTCAATACTTTCCATGAATATTCTTGTTCACAGAAAGAATATTCGACTCTGATATGATATAATATAATAATAATATTTATTCTCAAACACATTTACAAACATAGCATAGTTTATATGAGCATGCATAAAAACACAGAGATTTATTGCAAATCAATCAGGTGACCTACAAAGGATATCCTGTGCGTGGGTATACATGAAATAAACTACAACAATCACCTCGGTTTCCATCTCTGCTAAGTTTTTCTATACAAATTCGATATATATATCAATATATATATATATATATATATATATATATATATATATATATATATATATATATATATATATATATAAAATATATAAATATATATATATATATATATATATATATATATATATATAAATATATATAAATATATATATATATATATATATATATATATATATATACATATATATACATATATAAATATATATAAATATATATATATATATATAAATATAACAATGCTTCCCAAAAGTCCCCCCTCTTATTTTTGGAACGATTATACATAAACAAGTGAAATTTGGAAACTGAATAAAGGTTGTGAACTCCCCTACTAGTGATGATAGATGACGAAATCGTCAGAGATGACGTCACGAGGCCATTGTGACCAATTATTTCAAATGGAACCCTACGGCAAGCGACACCTCTTTCAAAAGGCATCGAAAACCCCTATTCAATGACACTAATTTTGTTTGTGTTTATGGCAGCTTTGGCAACTCGCTTTTGAAAAACGCAAAGCTGGGATGAATTAAATCAGTTAATACTAAAATTCCAAATTCAAGCTCCGCCTCTGGATAGTTGTCAAATAAGCTGACGTTTTTGGTAGTCTCCCTAATTCGACGTTTTTGTAATTGTCCAAGTTTTTGTAAATTTAATAATTTGTGTATTGTTGATCAAACGTTTAATGTTTTAGCAGCTTTTGGTACTTTCAATATTTTTGTACATTTTGATAATTTGTTGAACTGTTGTGAGCCGAACGTTTGAGTGCTTCAAGAAGCGAAATGGTACGTGCTTTAGGTGATAAAGTAGCAGCGAACCTAATTCTTGGTGAAACTGGACAAAATATTCATGCAGCAGAACGCATTTTTAATGAGAGGTTTCTTGATTGCCCCGTTTCGAGGACTCATTCAAGGGAGCTTCTTCGTAAGTTTGAAACAACGGGTAGTATTAATGATACGAAACGATCTGGCAGAACACAAATTTCTGATGAGAAAAAAATCGATATACTGGCAGAAGTAATAGTTAATCCTACTTCTTCAACAACTCACGTTGCATCTACCTGTGAAGTCAGTCGAAGTACAGTACACAGGGTGTTGAAAAAAAAAATTTCATCCATACAAATTAAAAATGGTTCATCAACTCTCAGACGACGACCGAGACCGAAGACTAGAATTTTGTGAAAATATGGAAACTAAAATTAACCAACAGCCAGACTATGTCAAAACAATTTGTTTTAGTGACAAAAGTACTTTCTATCTAAATGGAAATGTAAATACACAGAATGTGAGGTATTGGAGTGACGCAAATCCTCACCTGTTTCGTGAAACACATACCCGATTTCTCCAGAAGGTGAATGTTTGGACAGGTATCCTGAGAAACCATATCGTTGGGCTTCTTTCTTCCAAATACTGGTGAGGTTTATCTGGAGCTATTGCAAAACGCAATGGAACCGTTACCATGAAATTTTGGAAGATAATCCAGATGAATTCTGCAATTTGGAAATAACATTCCAACAGGATGGTGCTCCTCACACTATAACGGTGCAGTAAGACGGTATTCGGATGAGTAGTATCGTGGTAGAGGGATTGGACGACGAGGTTCAAAGGAATGGCCAGCTCGATCACCGGACCTCACACCTTTGGATTTTTTTCTGTGGGGGTACTTTGTATCGGAGGTTTACGCCACCGAACCTGACAATATTGACGTTTTAAAACAACGTATTGTTGCAGAATGGGGGCTGTTTCCGCAGACACATTTGCCAAAGTACGAGCAATTTCTTCAAGTAGATACTGATTCTTAAATCTGTAGTTAATATCATACTGAATGGAATTTAAATTTTAATGTTTACTAATGAGCCATTAAAGCTGCCATAAACACAAACAAAATTAGTATCATTGAATAGGTTTTTTCGATACCTTTTAAAAGAGGTGTCGCTTGCCGTAGGGTTCCATTCAAAATTATTGGTCACAATGGCCTTGCGACGTCATTTTTGACGATTTTGTCATCTATCATCACTAGTAGGGAAGTTTACAACCTTCAATATTCAGTTTCCAAATTTCACTTGTTTATGTATAATCGTTCCAAAAATAAGAGGGGGGGAGGGGACTTTTGAGAAGCACTGTATAACAATCACCCTTATGATTCACCTTGATCTACTTCGTTTCTCTGTACAACAATATTCACAAGACTAACTGCCGCGTCCGTGATTAACGACATATATATATATATATATATATATATATATATATATATATATTTATTTATTTATATATATTCATACACATATACATGTTTATCTCCTCTATAGTGGTAAAATGTGATTAAATGATTAAACCTAGGCACTGAAATCTACATACATCAGTCAAAACATTTCATACAGTTGATGATTATCAAGGTGTGGAAAAAAAGTAGTGTTACTGTTTATTTATTTCATTTTTTTCAGTTCTATCTGTTTTCCAATTTCTTGGTGAGTTTTGTTTAGTATCCATTTTTTTGAGATTTCATTTGAACAGCGGAACACAGTTGAGTTGCTTTAGAGAATTTCGAATAGTACTATATATTTTTGGGGCAAGATATAGGTGTCTTCTTTTTCCTATTGTTTTCAGCATTCGAGGTACGACAAAAGACTGGTTTCTTCACCTGGTTTGATATCTGTGATCTATCATTACGGACTTAGCAAATTTTTTCCGCTGATATGAAGCCAGAGCTATTATGTAGAGAACTTTCGCCTCTCTGTAGATGTCAAGTATCAGCCCTGTTTGCAAAATAGGGACCCAATTCATAAGTAGGCGAATGAACGAACTGAAATCCTCGTCTCCAAATCGAACCCACCCAACATTTTCCATAGAAGTGAAATATTTGGGCTTTGTAATTGACCAAAACCCTAATCCTAATATAGAAAAATCCTTTCAAGGTTACAGCGGCAACCTTGAAATGCATCTTAGTGTTTGGCAAGACTAGGGTTTGTAACTGAAAATATCCGATGAATATCAACCCCATAGTCACCTATGCTTCATTCAAACGGGGACTGAAAATTCAACAATACCCAGTACAAACCAAGCTTCAGGAAATACAGCCGTAGTCTTGAAATCACAGGTGTATCATCCACATACTCCGCCGAAGCATTAGATGCAATCCCTAACCTACACCCCTACACCCGTGTGTAGTTAGAGGAGCTACAATCAGTGCCTTCAAAGTGCACCAGATAGCAAACTCCATAGCTGAAAAACTTAATGGATATCTACAGATTCTGCAGAATATTTCACTAGAATCCTATCACAGACCATCAGGAATTAGGCCAGTTAGGAACCACTTTGAAGTGCACTAAATCCACACAGAATGAACAGCAAACGGATCACTATCAAGGAGGGCCAGGTTTCCGTTCTCCCGTGAAGCATGAGCCATTTTTCGAACAGAAAAATGTGCTATAGAAATAGCACTCGAGAATGTCTTGGCACCAAGGAAAAAAATATTCATGTTGTCATGTAGCTGAATAGTTACACAATTGTGAGTCTCAACTGACTTGAGACTGTAAAGTATTCTTGAGACAATTGTCGAAAAAAATATAAGTCACCTTGACATGGATGACAGGTTTCAAGGGAATCGAAGGTAAGGACGAGGCAAATGACCTCATCAACAGAGGGAAGTTCTCTTGAATCATACGCGCAGAACTCTCCTGTAGACTCTCTGAAGCTCACATCAACGGATAGAAGCGATGGGAACCTAATCTAATGCAATTTCATTTCTTTAAGATTCTGGAACATTGACATGCGAGTAGGTTTTCTAGAACATCGTCAAGAAAAAATGAACAGCCTTTCGAATTTGATGAGAAAGACTTGAAGAAACAGTTCTGCTGGAACTGCCGAACACTTGGAATTGTCAACCACTCCTCTGAAAAGACTCATGTTCCTAGAACCCCCTCAAACATGGTATACTTCACTTCTGAAAAACTGATACGCTATGAAGGATTCTCGGAATCCCGAGTCTTGGATAGAGGTACCGAGAAAATCTACACCCATACAATCCACAATGATTCATCTATATTTATGATTATTCCATTCGCACATGGCTCCACCTGTAAAAAGTCATGAATTTACTCACATGATATGCAATATTCAGGTAAATAAAGGAATATGAGCCACTATTTTTTTCGAATGTATAAGAGTGGTCTGGTGAATGTCAAAGTCTCACGTAACATTCACTCAAAATTGAAAAATGTCTCGATTTGGTTTATGTTTCACAACGGAAATTAGTAAACGAATACATCACAGAAAATACCAGAGAAGTCTTTCTGAAGATATGGTTCTTGTTGTTTATGAGTAATTCGTGGTTTTAAAGTCAGTTGAATAGAGCACTGTCAACTGACGTCACAACATGGCAATCATCAGCTGATCGGGAGCAACAAAGCATTTGAGTATGTCGGAGATCATTGTTTCTTTGTGTTTGTTGAAGATTTGTTGTGATTTTTATGAACTTTGTAGGCATTAAGTGAACATATTATCTGTGAAAATTTAAATTAAATTAAAAAAAAACAATTTTGGTTGTTATTACGATGACAACGTATTTTTAAACTGGGATATACATGTTTATAACATCTCTATAGATTTTTTCACTCATTTCACAATATTCACTAGGAAGTAAGGATCACAAAAATGTCAAGAATATTTTTTTAGGATATCGTTTTTCGGAGAAAATTCACAAGAAAGACACACGCACTCTAATGGAAAAAAGCTTTGCTTGGTCCCTCATCAGCTGTTTGAGAACTGTCAGATTACGTCACTGACAGTGCTCTATTAAATGTTGATAAACGTATATGCATGATTGGCTTATTTTCACATTAGCAAAAGTGACGAATATGACCGGAATGAGTTTGTGGTGTTCACGAAATAATCTTCCAGAATATCACTCGACTATGACAAAAACAAACTATTATTTCCTTTAATTCATCTCGAGCTACCTGTATTTCGAGACAATTCAATTCGACCATATGAACATTAATAATCAAGGAATAACTCCCTCGAGCTAAAGCTCTCGGGCGTTATCCAGGTAAGTAATGTTTATATTGTCTCATCAAATTGTTTCAAAACACAAGGTACTCTCGATAGAATTTGACGAAAATAATAGTCGACTAATTGTCAACAACAACAAAAAGTATGCCAGGATGGAATCTACTCGAACTATTTGAAACTCAAGTCAGGAGTGCCACAGGATTCTATATTGGGTCCATTGTTGTTCACAATTTATTCATCAAATATGTTACGCTGTCTAGAACATTGTAAAATTCACCTTTATGCCGATGACACTCAACTCTATTAGAGTTTTTCCCCTCAATGTATACAAAATGCATGCACACATATGAATAATGATCTCGAGTCGTTCGTTGAGTCAGCAAGAGACCACTGTCTATCATTAAATGCCACTAAATCGAATTTTATTATATTTGGATCAAAAGTTAATCGCCAAAAAGCAAGCGAATCTCTCACAATTATGGTTGATAATGTTTCACTACAACCCACAAATGAATCCAAAAGTTTCGGAATTTTAATCGATTTCGACTTGCGGTTCGACAAACATATAAACAAACAAATACAACTTGCATATTCTTCTTTAAAACTTATAAATGGAAACAGACACGTACTCTCAAAACAGACGAAAACAACTTTCTGTGATGCACTAGTTTTATCACGTTTCAATTATTCGGATACCTTATATGGCCCATGTTTAACTGAACAGTATTCTCAGAGAATACAGAAAGTGCAGAACTCGTGTCTTCGGCTCATTCACGGTACCAGAAAATATCAAAAAATATCCCATAAGTTGCGTGAAACGGGTTGGCTTACAATGGAAAACCGACGAAAATTAAATGCTGCTAATTTATATCAAAAAATTATATTAACTAAAACACCGCCCTACTTGTACAGGAAAATCATTTTTCGTACCGATATTCATAACCTGAATATCAGATTTGAAGGTACTCTTACCCCACCTAGTTTCAAAACAGAATTTTTCAAGCGACTATTTAACATATGCTCGCTTCCCTTCAGTTCACTGTCATCCAATGATATCCATTTTTATTTTGCATCGATGTTGTAGGTATCAAGTTGTTTATCTTCTGCTGAGGAAAATAATAGCTGAAATAATTGATATTGAAAAATGCGATTGATATAAATTAATTGTCTTTCTCTATAATCATTTTTGTTCTCTGCTTCCAGTATGGCGCAATATGGACATCCCCCTGCGGAAAATCCGTTGCCATCTGGCATTCAACCGGCGTAGACAGCGAAGGTGTATTGATTGTCCAGTAATAATATATGGAAACCCGAAATCTCTATCTTACTTCGAATTCAAGTCATTCTAATATATCTGAGATAACAAACGCGTTTCCAACTATATTTGTGGCAGAATTGTAGTTTTTCTATCAAGACAAACCTAGAGATCACCCAAATTATTTATCGATATATTGAGCAATAAGTCCTCAAACACAGTGGAACCAATAATGTACTTCATCTCTTATTGGGAAAATTCTACAAAAAGATAAAGAACACTAGAGAGGGGACTTTGATGCGTTAAAATAACGATGAAATGTTCAATGTCCTGAATAGAAAATCGCAGTTGAATCAGCCTATTCACAGATTGATTGAATTTGAGATGTCCTCTGAACTCTAAGCCTAATTTCATTGTGAAGTCGTCTACAACGAATTTTTTACGCTTAAGACTCGTTATTTTTTCATGAATAGTCCAATGCGTTCATTACAAGCTGAAATGAAAAGGTAATGTATCCAATTGGCCTAGATATAAATATGCATCAATAAATGAATATATAGGTGCATACTTTCGAATGATACGGAAAATTAATGGAGGCTTGCACTTGAGGAAGTATGTAAAGAGAAAATTTTCATTATTCAGCGAATCATCTCGTTTTATTGTAGAACCCACTTCACCATGTTAACGGTTTATTAGTCACTCCCTCTATCCAAATCTAGCGGACAGCTGTTTTTGAACTATCTGTGGTTGATGTAGCGCCTCATGCCGAGCAGAACTCCTATGTATTATATGGGCACGCGTCTTTTTGTTTTCTGCATTTATGGCCATACCCACCACGGCTCATTTTTCATTCAAATGTATGCGGCATGTTTTCGTACCATTCTTTCACAGCTTTCTAGTTCATAAGGAACGATTGTATACTGGGGAAAAACAGGAGAAACAGAATGAAAATATGCTGATTTCTACTTTTCCAATAGAGTATACCGGGTGACAATGGGACTAGGGCCATGCCTATATCTCCTTCAATTATCAACCGATTTGAATGAAATTTTGTTCATAGATATCAGACACAATTTCGGATTGACAGACATATGAAAACAAAATATCCGACTTCCGGTTAGAATAGCCACCAACTTTGATTTTCCGAATAGAACACCCTGCAAGTTTGTTTTTTTTCGGATTCTACGGCTAAAATTACATACGACAGTGTTGCCAAATTTCCATTTTACAATTGAAAAAAAAAATTTTTTTTTTTTGAACTTAGCTGGCTTTGATCGGGTTAAAATCCATAATGATTTACATCAGTAACTCATAGTGATAGTCATTTCATCGAAAATATCAATCACAAATCTTACAGCAGGAATTGAAATTTTCTGAACGCATTTTTAACGAAAAAGTAGTTTTTTTCAAATGGTACTCGCCAAAGGCCATCTTGCCATTCGATAGAGAATTCAATTACCAATTCAACGATATACATTATGTACCATTTTCTTTTTGTTCACAACTAAATACGATCAATTATTGGATTTTGTACAACATTTTATATGATGCCTACAAATTCCAATGAGTAATCTGTTAAGGTTTGATGACATGAAAGGTAGGCGTGGAATCATGGAGAACAGGAGGTAATTAATGTCATATCGAAAAAGAAATACCAATTTTACTTGTCATCTCGTTTCGTTTGTTAAAAGATTTTTGAAATGAAAAATAATAATCGTTATTTTCGAAACGAACAAATCGAATGATATTGATATACTCAGAATGTCAGAAGAACGCTGTCAATGCTAGTATGCTATACGCTGAAATTGGAAATGATGCTAAGGAAAGAACCAGCTGATCAAAATCACATCCACTTCATCGTCAGTGAAGATGCGGAAACTAATGTTTTAGCATATGTTCATTTTTCTCCATCTGCCTCAGTGCAATAATTGCAAATTGAATGTGGGATCAGCAGGAAAAGTGCCAGAAAAGTATTGAAAAAACATAAATATCGCTCCTATAAATGCAGTTTTTATCAGCTCTATATGAAAATGACCCAGAACGGAGACTAACTTATTGTAATTGGCTTTTGCGTCATCACGATTTGAATAATGGTTTTGTTCCGGAGATACTGTTTACAGATGAGTCTAGGTTTACGAATAATGGTTGTCAATAGGAATAATCCTAGGTTGCTGAGAGAAGGTAATTTTCAAGAAAGATTTAGATTCACCATCTGGGTAGGAATCATAGGGACAAGAATCATTGGACCAATTCTTTTTGAGGGACCTTTGACGGGCCAAAGATATCTACAATTCTTAGAGAACCATATTCAAATTAATATCAACGATTCACCTAAGAATATCAGGCAAAATATGTTTTTTCAGCAGGATGGTGCAGGACCACATAATGCTAATATTGTTTGGCAATATCTTAGTGATACCTATGGCCAGAGATGGATTGGACCAAATGGTCCAATGAGATGGCCAGCCAGATCGCCCGATTCAACCCCCATTTATTTTTATTTATGGGGTCACATAAAATCCAAAATATACTCGAGGAAACCGACTTCTTTGGAGGACTTGGGAGATAGAGTTGGGCGCGTATTTCAGGAACTGATAAATGTGTTGAGGTGTACAATAAATTTAACTAGTCTATGTGTTAGGGTAAACGGTCAACACTTCGAACATATCATTGGTAATTAATAACGAAAATAACTTTTCGATGGTTGTGAAACTCTTCTATTGAAAACAGGATAATGGTATTGTGAGTAATAATTTGTACGTTGAATGTTTCACTGTTTCAGTTGTTAGATTTATTCAAACAGTTTGATTATATTGAAGTTATCTTCTTTGTAATGAGCTTATGATCATCACATATTGTCAAGTCGATTATTTTTGGTAATTCATTGTTACCATTCTGAAGTAAAGTTTGAAAGAATGAATAGATGTCATGTTACCTACCAATTTTTTCAGATTGATTTCATTTTGTTAGATGGCTCTCTACGTTTTGAACAAAAATTTATATCGTTGAATTGGTATTTAAATTATCTATCGAATGGCGATGGCCCTCGGTAGGTACCATTTGGAAGAAACGATTTTTTCGTTGAAAGTGCGTTCAGAAAATTTCAATTCCTGCTGTAGGATTTGTTATTGATCATATCGATGAGTTGAGTACTGATGCGAATTACTACTATTACTATGAGTTACTGTAAATTAGTATAGATTTTAACCTGACCAAGGCCTCCTGGGCAAAAAAAAAATTGGGAAATATTTTTTTTCCGATTGTAAAATAAAAATTTGGCAACATTGTAGTATGTAATTTGCGCTATAGAATCTGAAAGACATCAAACATACAGGGTGCTCCATTCGAAAAATCAAAGTTGGTAGCTATTCTGGCGAAATCGGAAATCGGCTATTTTGTTCTCATATGTCTGTCAATCCGAAATTGTGTCTCATATCTATGTACAACATTTTTTTTTTTTTTGTTTTTTTTATGTTCTGGTTCCCACGAAAAGGGATATCCTGTAATGTTCAGAGAACATCGTGGGAACCTAGGGAAAGAAGGTAGGAGTTGGTGTTCTTCTTAAATTTCTGAAGGTTGTATGCCTCGGGGAAACCTCCCTAGGCAATGAGTTCCAAAGCCTCCTGTTCGTTGGATGAACGAGTCTTTGGAAAGTGATGTTCTGCAGGTCTCCAAAGTGACCACGAAGGGGTGTGATGACTGAACTTGACGGGTTAATCTCGAAGAGACTGCCAAAGCAGGAACGATTGCTGATATTTCAGAAGAGCATCGCCCATGAAAATATCTATAAAATAGAGACAAATCGCCAACTTTTCTACGGTGTTCCAGACAAGTGAGCGAGTTTGTAAGCGAGGCATCACCGACGAGACGAATTGCCCTTTTTTGGACAGAATCCAATAGCCTCAGGATATGTTTAGGTGCCGCACTCCAAATATGGGAACAGTATTCCAGGACAGGTCGGATCTGTGCCTTATAGATCATAAGCAGCTGACTGGGGGTGAAATAGCTCTTGGCACGAAACAAAAAACCAAGTTTTTGGAATGCACTTTTGGCAATGGACCTCACGTGATTTTCCCAGGAAAGGTTATTGCTGATAGTAATACCAAGCATCGATATGGATGGCTTCAGTGGTATGGTTACTCCTGACAAAGTTATGTTAGGCACAGTGAGATCGGCTTTTCTAGAGAAAAGACATGCTTGTGTTTTGTTTGCATTGAATTCTACCAAGTTATTAGATCCCCATTCGAGAATTGTTGCTAAGTCCATATTTATATTATTGACATTTCTTCCTCGTTCATTTCTGGTTTCACGGGCTGATATAGGGGCCCTGGAAGAGAAAGCGGTATGGAGGGTACTATCATCGGCAAAGCTGTGTACTGGACATGAAGTTGCTTTCAACAGGTCGTTGATGTGAAGTAGAAATAGTGTTGGTGCGAGAATAGATCCTTGCGGAACACCAGCATTTATGTGTAGAGTGTCAGATGAAACTCCATCGACCACTACATGGAGAGACCTGTTTGAGAGAAAACTAGCAAGCAGAGAACACAGCTGAGGGGGCAAGCCATAAGACGGAAGCTTGACGAGGAGTCCCTGGTGCCAAACTCGATCGAACGCCTTGGAGATATCTAATGCCACAGCTAGAGTTTCTCCATACTTTTCAATAGATAGCTGCCATATATGTGAGACGTAAGCGAGCAGGTCACCAGTTGATCTCTGATGGCGGAAGCCATATTGCCTATCGTTGACAATTCCTGAGTCTTCCAGATATTTCATGAGCTCGATGTTGATGGCTTTTTCCATGACCTTTGAAATAATAGATAGCAGTGCGATAGGTCTGTAGTTGCTAGGTAGGGCCTTTTTGCCTTTTTTAGGGACTGGCTGTACTCTTGCAATTTTCCAATTGGACAGAAATACCCCCAAATTGTAAGAGTGGTTGAACAACTTTCAAAGAACAGGTGTTAGTTCGGGGGCACATTTCTTGAGAACAATCGGCGGGATTCCGTCAGATCCACAGGCTTTGTTGGTGTTGAGACCCAGCAAGATCTTTCTGATAGTACGTTGGCGAAAGGTGATCTCGGGCATGTGACTGTCAATAGGTGTAATGTTCGGGGGTTGTTTTCCCGATGAATCCAGAGTGGAATTTCCAGCAAATAGGTGCGCAAAGACATTGGCTTTTTCCTGGGCAGTCGTTGCTAGTGTTCCATCTTCTTTGGTTAGAGGAGGAAATGAGCTGGAAGTGAAGTTTCTTCCCACAGCTTTGGCGAAAGACCAAAATGAACGGGATCCGTTAGGACATTCAGCAAGTTTTGATCTTATTTTGGCATTGTGGGCATCTTTTGAGCATTCAAATCGGTTGATCAGTGAAGGAGATATGGGCATGGCATATTTTAACTTTTTTTTCTCCATGTGAACCATTTTGATTATTCCATTGAAAAAACGAACATAATTTAGTTGTCATTTTCATATCTTACTTAAAAAATGTTACCTTTCATAGGATATGTATTTACAGTAAAAACTAGTCTAAGTTATTCGACGTTTGATAACTCAAAAACGGTATATTATAGGGGTAACATATGGTATATTTTTGAAATCAGAAAAAAAAGATCATTCCAAAAATTCAATAATTTACAGGATAACCCATTTAAAAAAGGAAATCCCCTGAAATCTGATGATAAAGAGTGGGTAATTTATAGTGAATAACCCTTTTTTTTTCTTCGTTTCGTAGGGAATTCTGAGCAAAAATAAATTTTATATCCATTGTAGCCCTGAAAGGAGGCAAGATCCCTTACCAAAACGTTGGCATTGAAACTGTAAACAATTGACGCAAATTATTTTTTGGTATCCAATATTGATCTGATAACATTTCTAGTCTAGAAAAAACAAATTTGATTGAATATTTGTTGAAACCGAGAGTCGTTGCTTTTGACTATACAAGTTTTTGAATATATTAGAAATTATAATTCAAACACATATTCTAAATTCAAAAACAATCGTTTCGTAAACTGAGGAGCTAAAATATGATTAAGTATACAATGATGGTAGAATCAACAAAAACGATGGTGTTGTTATATTTCTGAGGAATAATCTTGAATATAAATCGAATATAGTATTTTTGGGGGTATGGAGCGTAATAGACAGGGAGATAAAAATTTCAAGAAACTAAAAAGTTTTCGTAACGGCTATACACAGACCCCCATCAACTTCTTTGGGATCAATCAATCAATCAATCAATCAAAACTGTGCTTTATTGTCCAAGAAACAGTCCTTATTGACAAAGCGATGAGAGTAATAACTTGTGGTAAGATCATAGTGTCATATATATATATATATATAAAAGTTAGATGTAAATAAGTATATAATGTAAAGTGTAAAAATATAGTTCAAATGTAGATGTAAATATAAAATAATGTTACAATAAAATAAAGTTAGGTTAAAAAGGGCAAACAATGAATTACATTACAAAACATACGGGTTATCACTACACAACTATACAACTTACAAATACTTAAAACTTACTTAAAATAGTAACACAGTAGTTATAGATGTCCGAAATTTTCATTATAGTATTCCTGCAGGTCATAGTATGCTTTTGGCATGAGGAAGTCTTTTACTGCCTTTCTAAAGTGTTTTGGATTATTTAATACTTTTAAATATTCTGGTAGGTGGTTATATAATTTCCTGCTTTCATATATAATTGAATTTTTTGTTAGAGTTGTTTTTGGGATTGGCAGGCTAAGGTTGTTAAGGTTGTTACTTCGGGTGCTTACATAAGTGCGAGTTATATTTGTGCTTGAAGACTGTTTGTTATGAATCAAACAGGCAGTTTCCAAAATGAAAATACTAGTTATGGTAAGAATTTTTTGGGAGATAAACAGCGGTCTACAGTGGTCTCTTGCTTTAGCCCTACACAAGTACCTGATGGCCCTTTTTTGAGAGATTGTAATAAATGCTGGCTACAGAAACCCCAGAAAGCTATTCCATATCTAACGTGAGATTCAAAGAGGGAGAAATAGGTTTTTCTAGCAATGATTGGACCAAGTTCGTTTGATACCACTCTAATTGCGTAGCAGCCTGATGCTAATCTTTTTTTTACTGACATAACGTGGTCTTCGAATTTAAGTTTATCATCGATGAGTATACTCAGAAACTTTAAACAAGATTTATTTTCCACTCTATGTGTGTTCAGACTGATACTGTTTAATTGGAATCTGAAGGTTAAGATGTTAGTTTTATCTATATTGAAGCAGAGATGGTTCGAATTACACCAAGTAATGACCTCCTGTAGCTCCTGGGCTATGATGGTTCTTAAGCTATCCACATTTTTGCCATGCCATATAAGGGTGGTGTCGTCAGCAAATAATGTGAATTTACCTGAGTTAGGTAAAAATGCCAAGTCATTGAGGTAAAGTGAGAACAAAATGGGTCATAGCACTGAGCCTTGAGGTACTCCGTCTCTGATGTCAGAGTAGCCCGAGCATTGACTGGAAATTTTAACCCTTTGTTTTCTGCCAGTGAGATAAGATTCGACCCATTTTAAGGCAACCCCCCTGAATCCATAATGATGAAGTTTATTGAGCAATATTCCGTGATCTACGCAATCGAATGCTTTAGAGAAGTCACAGAATACTGCTGCAACCACCTCACCCTCATTTAGGCTTAAATAAACTTTTTCCAGAAATGAAAAGATTGCATCAGTTGTACTTTTGGAGTTCTGAAATCCAAACTGACACTTAGACAAAATGTTATGTTTATTTAAAAACTGCATAATTCTGCTTTTTACGAGCTTTTCTATAATTTTCGAGAGCGTGCAGAGGAGTGATATTGGACGATAATTTGTAGGATCACTTGTTTCACCACCTTTGTGGAGTGGAATTATGATGGCTTCTTTCAGGAAATTGGGGAATGATCCCGACTCGAAAGATTCATTAACACATTCCACTAGGATATTAAGAACGGTGTCTGGTAAATTTTCATATAAGTTAATGGAAATTTCATCTACACCAGCCGATTTCTTGTTTTTTATTTCTTTGAACGTAGCTTTCAGCTCATAGATATCCGTTGGTCTCAAGAAAAAGTTTTCAGAAATTTTATTTTGTAAGTATTCCAAAGGATTTGTTTGACTCTCTAAATGTGATGTTATTTTTTCCGCAACTGAGCAATAATACTGGTTGAGCGCATCTGGGTCAATATCAACTGCAGATGATGATATGTTATTTTTTCCTCTTAAATCGTTAATTACTTGCCAATGCTCTCTTGTTGAATTGTGTGCTTTTTCAAATCTAGCTTTGTAGTATCTATTTTTGGCCATTTTTACTACGCTTCTGTAGACATTTCTATAGTTGTTGAAGTAGGCTATGAAAAATTCACTATTGCAATATTTTCTCAACGAATGCATTGATCTTAGGTTATTTGCTGGAATCCTAATACCATTTGTGATCCACGGTTTTTTGTGCGGTTTATTTTTAATTTTTCGTACTGGAAAGCAATCATTAAAGGTTTTGATTAATTGATCATGGAATGTTCTTAATGCTTCAGTTGGGTTTGGATTGTGTTCCCAGTATGTTGATTACAGCGTTCTTTGAATTTTCGATAATTGTCTTTACTATAGATTCTACCGTATTTTTTTTTTTTTAATTTTATTTTTATTTAACCTGGTTTTTATACAAGAGGAGAAGAAGACTGCCTCATGGTCAGAGAGACCTGCAGGAATAATTGAAGCGGTATGCGTCAGATTTATTGAAGTTAGAGCATACATAGTCAATTAAACTAGCTGAATACTGAGATATTCTAGTCGGTCCTGTTACATGCATGGTAAGGTTAAATGAAATGAATAAATTGTTCAGCTCATTAAATTCTGTTGTTGTTGTATCTGAATAGTTAATATTTAGGTCTCCTGCTACTATGATTTTTGCCTGAACAGGAATTTGAGTTAAAAGAATTTCAAGGCTGTCAAAAAAGGTTTTCTTATCACTACCAGGAGCTCTGTAAATACATACTATGTACAAATTATTCATTTTGTTATGAACTACCGAAAATTCAAAAATTTTCTCGATTTGCAAATAGTCAAATTTTGTAACATTTACTAGGGGAAACACTTCGTCAAAGTCCTTGTTAATCAAAATCATTGTTCCTCCATGAGAAGCTATTTGACGGTTGAATCTGGCTGCAACTTTGTAATTTGGAATGAAGCAAGGTTCCTCATTTTTCAACCAATGTTCGGTTAACAATACTAAATTGGGCCATTTTTGATTTTCCATAAATATCAGAAGTTCGTCAACTTTATGTCTTAGTGACTGGACGTTCAGCAGCAATAGTGAAAGGATTATATCTTCTTTTCTTGAATGTATTTTTGTTATCCCGCTCCAATGTTCACCGCTCAGCGATGCCTTTTCTATTGATTTCTGGGAACTATTAGAGTTTCCCCATGGTCTAAAAAATGTCCTGTTCCTTTTTTTTAATTCTCTGGTGATTTGTTGGGTTCGTTGTTCCCATTATATTCAATTGAATTATCCGCTAGATTTCCAATCTCCCGTTCAATTGCTCTCTTTGTTGCATCCAAAATATTTGTTTGAATGTGTTGTAGGAGGGCTTTCGCCAGGTACCATATTCCTGTATTATTGAGAGTATAACCGTTTCTATGGTAGTTCGATTTTCTCAATATGGAATTACATTCAAAGAAGTGGAACAGATTAAGTTTTTTTGTAAATATTTTTTTCATAAAGAATAAATTATTTTCATAAATCTCGTCATTTATTCTTTTGCAGTAAAATCGAAAAGGTTGCGAGATAACAAATGTGTTTGTATGTTTGGTTTTTAGGATGAATTCCTCGATAAGTACAATGTTTGCTATGTTTGGCCATAAAAGCACAATGTCATGTTTAGTGAAGTGTACTGAATTTAGGGTAGCAGTTTCAACTAGTTCCTTGTCAGGTGCATTTGGTTTCAAGAATGTCAGTATCTGAAAATCATTAGTCTGTCTAAGGATGCTTTCCATCAAGGGCTTGCCATGCAGACCAGCTACAAGCAAGATTTTTTGTTTCCTATTTGTTACCTCCGATTTATTTGCAGGTACTTTAGGGGGATTAGGTCCTGGTCGGCGAGTTGAATTTACAAGAAATGTTTGTTTTTCACTTGCTTGCTTCCCTGTATAGGTTTGTGATTCTACTGACTTTGTTTCCATACCTTTCTGTTTGGTAGTTACGTAGGTTTGGGTTGAGATTGAATTGGTTGACTTGCTTTACATGATTATTGTGGTTTGTAAGAGTTCATTTATGTACAGCTTTGCTTCTTCAATTGCTTTTTCCTGATTTCTGATCAGTTCGTTTGCTGCTTCCTCGGCTATGAGAGCCTCCTCCATAAGAGATTTCATTTCATTTTTCAATTTATTAATATGTCTGTCTTTTGCTTCAAGGTCCTCCGAAAGGTCTTCAATCGTTTTTTCCATAATGTTCGTTTCAAGCTCGCGTTCAACAATGGAATGATCTTCTGAGTTGACATCACAGCATATAATTTGATTGCCCTTCAGAAATTTGTATTTATTTTTGCTGCTTGCACGCAATTGATGAAATATTTGGGTGCACTTAGTACATATATAATATGATGGGACATGTTTTGTTTTGCAGCATTTGAAGTTGACCATTTTTTTACTAATTAAACTGTCTACCTATTTGTTGACTGTACGCCACCGGGATAATGTATTTTAATTTTAATAAGATATCCAAGATAGATCAGCAACTTTTTTGCGAATTATATATGAGCAGGTGTCTATATATGAACAGGTGTTCAGTTGAGTGTTTTTATATTTGGGGCAAGTTTTTATTGCAATTGATAAAGAAACTATTCAAAATATACTTGATTTGGCCACTTCTATTATTTTTCACTACTTATATGCACTTTGATTGCACCCACCTGAACAGTAGCACCTGCCTAATAGCTCAATGGACTAATTACATCAACATGGATATAACAAGTAGAAAAAAAAACGAAGTATACCACTCTTTCACACTGAAACACAGCTAAAAACGGGGAACAGACACAAACAGACACAAACAGGTGTTTACTCATTTACTCATTTAACTCATTCGTTGAAAGCTGGTCGAGATACCTAGAAGTTGAAAATAATGAATTCAAGCAACATATTTTGATAGGTGACTTTAATATTGACATACTAGTAGAAGATCAAGATGAACAAAGCTATGAGGGTGCAAAGTAATTCATCAAAGTTGTTCAATCACATTTTCCTGAATACAAAAGCAGAATGCGTACAAGAAGAGATCCTACCAAATATAATTAAATCAGGGATCACTTCGCATTATACCACAGTATTAGTGATGGTTCTAATGATAACTGAAAAGAGGCAAAGCGATATTTGTAAGAAGTACATCAACTATCCCAAATAGAAAGTAGGATTGAATGAAAGAAAATACGAAACTTATAAAAATCAATTGAATAGGTTAAAAAAAAACTATAATAAAAACTACCATGTCAGAAATACAGAAACACAAAAAAAAAAAAATTAAGAAAATATAACGATTTAGTCAAAAGAGGATGATCAAATTTTCAACAACCATTTTATAAATGTGGGAAAAACTCTCGCAGACAATATAACCCCCTCAAGTGAATCTACACCTGGAAGAGAACCAGTTCCCAACTCCTTTTTTCTGGCACCCAGTACGGAACAAGTAATCAAGACAACGATTAACTCACTATTATATGTAAAATCACTCGGATATGATTCAATCACTGCCGACATACTCAAAGAAAAATCGGAGGAAATGTCACTGCCCTTAGCACACCTGATCAATAGAATACTATATACTGGAATGTGTCCTACACACTTCCAAATGAGCATTGTAAAACCCATTTTCAAAAAAGGAGATAAAACAAAACCAGAAAATTATAGGCCAGTACCACTCATAACGAATATATGAAAAAATGAAAAAATTATCAAATGTTAAATGACATAATAGTTGGATGAATTCCAAATGATTTCAGATAATCGGAGGAACGAAAAGCTATTGGAGTAACTATTAAGGAAAGTGAATGCGAAGCTACAATTACTGTTATATACAGATCTCCCAATACTTGTCCCAAAGTTTTCAACTCTGAGTTTGCGAACTCCCGAGAACTCAATAAAAAACAAAACCACATTATTACAGGTGATATCAATATTGATCTCCTTCAAGAAGATGATTATATTGAAGAATACAAAAATATACTGAGTTCTTCAGATTTCATTTCTTATGTTAATCGATACACAAGACCGAGAAGTAAAACATGCCTAGATCACTTTTTCATTGAAAGCAATATGAAGATTACAGAGAATATCGAGTCTTTCATATTCAATAATATGGTAAATCAAAATCAAATAACTAAAAAATCACCCCAAAAATAATTATAATTTTTTTATAAACTATCGAAAATTGAGATATGATCTCAGTTCAGAAACCAGGCCTAGTAATATTTATCAATAAAAAAAATGAACTATACAATAGATTACAACTTGATCCACATAACATCACCCTAAAAAACAATATAATATTTATAAAAATAAATTAAACAGAATATTACAGAAATCCAAAAAAACTATATGAGAAAGGAGTCTTATAGAAAAAAACAATAATACATCCAAAAATCTATGGAAATGCGTCGATGAAATCTGTGGGAAAACAAGACCTGAGACTAAAATTGAGAAAATCAAAACCCGGAACGATAGCATCATGAGTGACAAAACTCAAATATTTAACGAATTCAATAGTTTTTTTAGTGATTTAGGCGAAGTGTGCAAGACTTTGGTAGCAAAAATTAGCAGCCCGGACAATTTTGAGAAAAATATTGATAATGTGGATCAAACAATGTACTTTCTCCCAACAAATGAATCTGAGGTCGTAGAAACAATTCAATCAATAAAAAATAAAAAATCTCCAGGTAAGACAATATAAGAGCGGAAACGTTGAAACAAATTTCTAACGAAATCGCTGCCCCAATGAGCATTTTAATAAATAGATGTGTCGACACTGGATGTTTCCCCAATGTTTCAAAAGTAGGACTTATCAAACCCTTGAGCTGGGAAACTATCGACCAATATCACTTATTTCTACTATAGCAAAAAGTGTGGAGAAGTTATTGAAGGAAATAATTGTGAACTTCCTCAATGAGTTTGAAATTATTTCAAATAGTCAATATGGCTTTAGAGAGGGGAGGTCAACGGAAGATGCAATCGCTACTTTAACATCAAAAATATATAAAGCAATATCCAGAAACCCCAGCGATTTGCATTTTCGTTGACCTCTCTGAAGCCTTCGACACAGTCAGTCATGAAAATTTGTTGAAAAGACTACAACTATATGGGATCAGAAGAAATGGCTTCTCTACACTGCAAAGTTATCTTTCAAACCGGCTCTTTATTATATTTATAATTGGCCCGCGTTGGTCGCCAATTGTTGTGATAGGTGCTTTAATTTATATTCATCTTATGGTAGATTTGTTTCAGAAAACTTCCTTTTAATTTAATTCTTAGAAAAAATTAATACCTATCATAACAGTAATGAAACTCCGGCTAAATTGTCTTACCACTTTTCAACACTCTTTTTACCTTATCCCAGCTCAGTCGGTACGCCTATGACGTATTACTCATCTCTTTTCTCAGTGACAGGATTCAGTAGTGCCAACTTGGTGCGCTGCTTGATGTCAGTGTGCTATTTTGTGGGAAGATTATGGTTAGATGTTCAATAGATAAACAAAGAATGCATAAAATCGTCAAATAGTTGCTTGTATTTGAATAAATCCTTAAAATTGACCTACTCTGCGAAATCTAACTTTTCTAACTAAAAACAGTAATATGAAATTTGTGTTATGTGTGATAAATACCAGTTAAATAAACGTTCAAATGTTATGAAAAGTCTGTGAGCATCGCAAAAATCATTAAATGTTCAAAAGAATGGACACAATTGCTCAGTTGTGTGAGTTAGTTCTGCTTTTGAAATACCTTGTTATTCTTCCTTTTGTGGTGTTCTCCTGCCTCTTGGAAGTGTTGGCTCACTGGTTCCTGACAATGGCATGGACTGGATTTTAGTTCTGTCAATAGGGTGAGTGGATTTTCCTCATTTGTTTATTCTCCCATTGGTATCTGAATTAGTTATATAACGTTTGAAGATAGTTTTGCTTAATTTTTTCCTTGTATTTTGTCAGGATTTTTCTTTCAGAATTGGTACGTGGTTTGCTTTTCTGCATCAATTTTTCATCTCTTCCAGCTTGTTACATTTTCTCCTGCCAACACACACATTTTGTTTATTTTCATAAATTTTAAAATTCAGTCGCTTATTCTGTCTGACTTTTTGTTATTTCAACTTATTCTAATGATTTTATTCACAATATCTAATTTTGTACCTGATATTCAATGTTCAAATTTGGATATAATTCATTTTTGACATTTTCCTGTTTTCATAATTTTATATTTCATTATTTTCCTCACATTGTTTTTGGCATCTCGCTGTTGTGTTTCCTCCTGATATGATATACCTTACAGGATGTTCCATCTTGTATACCATTTCATCTACTTGAGATCCAAAGTTTTCTCATGAATTTAAATTCCCATATTATTTTTATTGTTTGTGCAAATTGAATCTATTGTTGGTCACATACTTATGACAATAGAGATACTTCAGGACTGACTTTCTCATCCAAATGCATTGACTAGAACATGGTATAAGATTCTAGAACAGTAAAAAGTATAGAAAAATTGTAAAACAAACATAGCATGAACCACGATAACTCAAATACCTAATAATAATAATGAATAATCAGTTTCATTATTTTATACTCATTTCCTAACATAACAATATATATATATATATATATATATATATATATATATATATATATATGGATTGGTTTACATCTGTTTTACTATTATGTGCACGAAATTTTGTGTCATTGAAATTCCACGATAACAGGTCTAAGCTTCACCGCAGAGATTATAGGTGTCACTATCAATAATTTGATGCTGTTCACATTTTTGTACTTGCCGATAGGTATTGGGAAAGAGACCACAGGCCGTCCTGATGATTGGGAAACCATGAAACAGGCTGTAGACGGATGGTGGGCTCTCTTGGATTCGTAACAGATTTCTCTTATTCTCGTTATTTGTTTTGCGTTACTCAGAACGCACTAGGAGTCGTGGATTGGCCTATCTGTTGGTGACCTATTAATGTGCACGAAATTTCTTGTCATTGAAATTCCACGATAACAGGTCTAAGCTTCACCGCAGAGATTATAGGTGTCACTATCTATAATTTGATGCTGTACATTTATATATATATATATATATATATATAAATAGCTTACTAACGATGAATATAGAAGGTTCCATTCTGAGTTTCGCTGATGACACCGGCGATATTTTATCAAGAAAGTTGAATCAGACTTTAAAGTAATGAAAGATTGGTTCAGGTATAATAAGCTTACTCTAAATATAGAAAAAACTGAATGTCTCCCTTTTACTTCATACGCAAACAACTTGCCCAACTTAGGATCCTTCTATATTGACAATTATAATATATTCAGCTATTATAATGCACTATTATCACCAATGGTCGAGTTTCGTTGCGACCCGTTTGTGCAAATATTTTGCGAATGATATGTTAACACAGTTTTCGTGAATCTGGGCGTGTAGAACATTCGAATGAAATAAACTATTCTCATCTACCAACTTTATGCCAAATTTTTGTTATCTCAGCATAAATGCATCATATATATGACGGTCACTAGTGACTAACGAATTTTGGCAACGGTATATATTTACCAGAGTCATCAGACCTATGTCACACATATTCATAATTATGAGTTGAAGTAGACTGCGTTGGCGTCCAAACCGGTGAAATGATTGCAATTCCAACTTTTGATACACACATGTCTGTTTGGCAGTGATAACATTATGGTTTATCCAAAAAACATGGATGTGACTCAAACCCTAATTTATGGTTTTGAATATACCACTTCCGGAGTTCCTTATGTGAAAAAACACATGAAGGCCACCACGCGTGCGTCTATATTTATGTAACAGTCATTTTGACGTTGAATTAAATTTATCATAGTTGTGAAATTAACTGACACGTATTTTTCTCCTAGAACACCAGAGTTCAAAAATATAATGCAAACCTACCTCTTATTTGTGAATTTGAGATGCAAGACAATAAAAAGCGTCATTATAAGGACAGTAATTACGAAACTAAATATAATTTGAGAAAAACCAATATCCTGTTATTGTACAGTGCTTCTCAAAAGTCCCCTCTCCATCCCCCTCCCCATCCCCCTCTCATTTTTGGAACGATTATACATAAACAAGTGAAATTTGGAAACTGACTATTACAGGTTGTAAACTTCCCTACTAGTGATAGATGACGAAATCGTTAAATGTGACGTCACAAGGCCATTGTGACCAATAATTTTGAATGGACCCTACGGCAAGCGACACCTCTTTTGAAAGGTATCGAAAAAACCTATTCAATGATACTAATTTTGTTTGTGTGTATGGCAGTTTTAATGGCTCATTAGTAAACATTAAAATCTAAATTCCATTCAGTATGATATTAATAACAGATTTAAGAATCAGTATCTACCTGAAGAAATTGCTCGGAGTGACCTCCATTTACTTCCTGACAGTGAAATATCCTATTTTTAAGCTCTTCTCGTACTTTTGCAAATGTGTCTGCGGAAACAGCCTCATATTCTGCAACAATACGTTGTTTTAAAACGTCAATATTGTCAGGTTCAGTGGCGTAAACCTTCGATTTAAGGTGCCCCCACAGAAAAAAATTCAAAGGTGTGAGGTCCTGTGATCGAGCAGGCCATTCCGTTGAACCTGGTCGTCCAATCCATGTACCACGATCCTCCTCATCCGAATACCGTCTTACTGCACCGTAATAGTGTGGAGGAGCACCAGATCCTGTTGGAATTTATTTCCAAATTGCCGAATTCATCTGGATTATCTTCCAAAATGTCAAGGATTAACGGTTCTATTACGTTTTGCAACAGCTCCAGATGAACCTCACCAGTTGAATGAGTATTTTAAAAAATAACCCAACGATGTGGTTTCCCAGGATACCTGCCCAAACATTCACCTTCTGGGATAATTTGTTATGTGTTTCACGAAACAGGTGAGGATTTGCGTCACTCCAATACCTCACATTATGTGTACTTACATTTCCATTTAGATAGAAAGTACTTTCGTCACTGAAACAAATCGTTTTGACATAGTCTGGCTGTTGGTTAATTTTAGTTTCCATATTTTCACAAAATTCTAGTCTTCGGTTTGGGTCGCCGTCTGAGAGTTGATGAACCATTTTTAATTTGTATGGATGAAATTTGTTTTGTTTTCAACACCATGTGTACTGTACTTCGACTGACTTCACAGGTAGATACAACGTGAGTTGTTGACGAAGTAGGATTAACTATTACTTCTGCCAGTATATCAATTTTTTTCTCATCAGAAATTTGTGGTCTGCCAGATCGTTTCGCCTCATTAATACTACCCGTTGTTTCAAACTTACGGAGGAGCTTCCTCGAATAAGTCCTCGAAACAGGGCGATCGAGAAACCTCTCATTGAAAATGCGTTCTGCTGCATGAATATTTTGTCGAGTTTCACCAAGAATTAGGATCGCTGCTACTTTATCACCTGAAGCACGTACCATTTCGCTTTTTGAAGCACTCAAACGTGTGGCTCACAACAGTTTAACAAATTATTAGAATGTACAAAAATATTAAAAGTACCAAAAGCTGCTAAAACAGTTGAACGTTCGATCAACAATACACAAATAATTGAATGTACAAAAACTTGGACAATTACAAAATCGTCGAATTAGGGGGACTATCAAAAACGTCAGCTTCTTTGACAACTATCCAGAGGCGGAGCTTGAATTTGGAATTTGAGTATTAACTGATTTAATTCATCACAGCCCTGCGTTTTTTAAAAGCGAGTTGCCAAAACTACCATAAACACAAACAAAATTAGTATTGTTGAATAGGTTTTTTCGATACCTTTCAAAGGAGGTGTCGCTTGCCGTAGGGTTCCATTTAAAATTATTGGTCACAATGGCCTTGTGACGTCATCTTTGACGATTTCGTCATCTTTCATCACTAGTAGGGAAGTTTACAACCTTCAATATTCAGTTTCCAAATTTCACTTGTTTATGTATAATCGTTCCAAAAATAAGAGGGGGGGGGACTTTTGAGAAGCACTGTATGAACTACTGCGGGATCAAGATTAGACGCCCCTGGGACAAATATATGATGTTAACAAAGCCGTCCAATACTTCTATCTATATTATTCTTGACGCTTCGGTACCGCAAAATAATAATGCCAAAAAAATGGAAAGAATATACCCGCCATGGTTCACTGACGATATAAAATCGAGCCTCAAGCTCAAAATAGTAATTTACGTAACAAGTTCCGAAAGTGATATCCTACGGGATGAGTAGGAACTTTCCAGGACGATCCCTGGGCGAGTCCTGAGATCCTGCGAGTCCCGTAAAATCACTCTTGTATCATGTTACGTACAATATTTTTTCTGTAGCCGTTTTGTATGTTAAAAAAGATATCGATGGATAATAACGTATGAACTTTATATGGACAATTACATACAGTACTTCTCAAAAGTCCCCTCTCCCTCTCTTATTTTTAGAACTATTATACATAAACAAGTGAAATTTGGAAACTGATTATTTAAGGTTGTAAACTTCTCTACTAGTGATGATAGATGAGGTCACAAGGCCATTGTGACTAATAATTTCAAATGGAACCCTACGGCAAACGACACCTCTTTCAAAGGGTATCGAAAAAACCTATTCAATGATACTAATTTTGTTTGTATTTATGGCAGTTCTAATGGGTCATTAGTAAACATTAAAATCTGAATTCCATTCAGTATGATATTAATTACAGATATAAGAATCAGTATCTACTTAAATAAATTGCTCGAAGTGACCTCCATTTACTTCCTGACAGTAAAATATCCTATTTTTAAGCTCTTCTCCTACTTTTGCAAATGTGTCTGCGGAAAAGCGAGTTGCCAAAACTACCATAAACACAAACAAAATTAGTATCATTGAATAGGTTTTTTCGATACCTTTCAAAAGAGGTGTCGCTTGCCATAGGGTTCCATTCAAAATTATTGGTCACAATAGCCTTGTGACGTCATCTTCGACGATTTCGTCATCTACCATAACTAGTAGGGAAGTTCACAACCTCTTTTATTCAATTTCCAAATTTCACTTGTTTATGTATAATCGTTCCAAAAATAAGAGGTGGGGAGAGGACTTTTGAGAAGCACTGTATAACAATCACCCTTATGATTACATTACTTATGAATACTAATTACACAATTATGACAATCACCTATTATTAGGGATATCAACAGAAGTGGCAGTGTTGAAATTAGAATTAGATGCCTCAGTTATTGTACCAGTTTTCGAGATATTTTGTTACGACCCTTTTCAATTTGTGAAACTAAGTGAATTTTGTTTCTTAAACATTTTTCTATGTATCCCTCTGCTACATTGGTTGATATCCATGCTCCGAGTCTCTTCAAGTTGGTTATACTACCCCCACGAGTAAAGTGGCTGAGCTCCTGCGTAAACAGTGCCCAGTGTATTCTTTGGGATTCGGTAATTTAAGAATTTAAGAAAAGGGTGAATGAGTTGTATAGTACATTTTCCATTTTTATAATGAACAAATGATCTACGATGTGGTGTGTTTGCTTGACGTAATGACAAATATTTGCTGTATAAAGAAATATTATTTTCTCCAATGACGACAAAGGTTCTAACCATATTTGTTTCAGAATTAGGAATATCAATCAATAACATGGTTGTCTTATCTCCTATATCATCCAAATTCATTTTACATAGCTCTTCACGACGACAAGCGCCTGCCAATCCAATTATTAATGCAACCTAGAATAAAAATAAATTAATCAGAAGAAACAATTGGAATTAGATTTAACTACATTACCTTTATCATTGGGTATATATTATCTCCAGCTTCTGCTAAGAAGTGATCTATTCCCTTCTTTATTCAATACCTTTGATTTTTCTGGTTTTTAGCCAATCGATTTTCTTGTAAGGAAAGCAATAACTTTGAGATAGCGGCTTATATCTATATAATTTTCAATATTAAATTCTCCAGTGGCTTGATGGCTTCAAGATTCCAGATTTCTTACCATTAAATATGCAAGAATCACTTGTTCATTTATAGTATGCACTTTTCCATCATTGCTCCATTTTTTAAATACATTGTAGACCAATTGATACCTCTCTCTTGACTTAACCGGCGAAAATTCATAAGTAGCCGCTTTAGCAGATTCACTAATCTCATATGGAATCATTTCAGCCTCACTTTCACTACTGTTTTCCATTTTTTCATTTGAAAAGCGAAAAAACACACACCAATGTTACATGACAAGCGCTGTCATAATAAAATACAAAGTTCATGTAATTATCAAAGCCGCCTACATAGATACCCAAAATCGTCCCGAAAGTAACAAGAATCGTCCCTAAAGTGAAGAAATCGTGTCGAAAGTGAAAAAATCGTCCCGAAAATAAGCTACATTCGGTACCATTTGTGTAAAGTGGTACTTTCGATTCAATAAATCATACCAAAAATTTTATTTTCGAGACGACTGCAGAAAAAATATTTTAGGAAGAAAAAGGACCACTCAGAATATTATATGAATAATTACAAACGTCTCCGATCAGAACTGCAAAATTCAATTGAAAAGGTTCATTCAGAGTACATCAAGTTTACCTTAAACATGACTTCAATATGTTTTGGAATTATGTGAATGGGAAAAAACTATGAAGCAATTCAAATCACACGCCATAATAAATAACATGGAAATCACTGACAATTAAAAAATTAGTGAAGAATTCGCAGCTTTAACCTGTATTTTCCCCAAGCTGTGAAAAACTGCTCGAGTTTGCCCAATATTAAAAATGGTGACTCCAGATATATCACAAACTATAGAGCAATCTCCATTTTATGTAATTTTTCCAAACTCTTTGAGATATGTATTCAACCTGTTATGTACTCCCACGTTCAGAAACAAACCTTGCATGCTTAGATCAATATATTTGTACTCACCTGGACAAAAAAAATGAGTCGATGTTGTTTACCTAGACTTTCAAAAGGCCTCCGATCAAATAGACCATTATGTTCTCCTTAGCAAATCAACAAAATTGGGACTCTCCAGGTAACTGCTTACTAGAATTGAATCATATCTAGTTGACAGAAAATAATTTGTCGAATACGAATCATTCAAATCTGTTCCATACGTACTCACGTCCAGAGTGCCACAAGGTTCTAATCTTGGGACTCTTATGTTTTTATTTTTACTACTGACTGGCAACCTCTCTGAATGTACCTAGCCTACTACAGATGACCTTAAATTATACAATA
This sequence comes from Gonioctena quinquepunctata, assembly GCA_018342105.1. Taxonomy (NCBI): domain Eukaryota; kingdom Metazoa; phylum Arthropoda; class Insecta; order Coleoptera; family Chrysomelidae; genus Gonioctena; species Gonioctena quinquepunctata. Next base: position 14,340 of record JAFIRS010001889.1, on the reverse strand, counting down.
AAATCTGAGACATTATGTATTGTCAACGAGTACAATCTGATTTAGACGCAATCAAACTTTGGTGTAATGATAATCGTCTACAACTGAATGCAACATAATATAGTTCACCCAAAAATTCGGAACTTTAATGTATGACTGTATATTCGACAGTAATAAAATCAACCGGGTACATGAGATAAAAGACCTTGGTATTACATACGACAGTAAACTCATATTAACAATCCATATCAGAAATACGGTCGCCGATGCAAATAGGATGATTGGTTTCATTTACAGAAATTGTAAAAATTTCAAAAATGTTGCCACCATAAAATTTATCTATTTTGCGTATGCTGAATCTGAGTTGGAGTTTGGTTCTTCAATATGGAATCCAATTTACGATTACCAAAAAACATCTATTGAAGTTGTACAGAGAAAACTCTTGGATTATATATATGCCTAAAAGTTGATGGACAATATCCTGTGAGAAGCACGATTTGAAATGACAAGGAGAACTATTCTTGGTATGAAATTCTCACACAAAATAATCAACAATAATATTGATTGTAATGCTCTTTTAAACGATATTAATTTCTAAGTACCTAGAATCGGTGGTCGACACAATCCAAAGTTCTATTGCGAAGGGTCACCAACAAACGTAATTTTACGATCACCGTTGAATACCTTGTGTAGTAGCTTCAATAAAATGTCTGAACTCTGACATTCATTTCGGCTTTGTGAACACTGTTATAATATGTATTGTTAACCACCTATAATAATCTCATAAATTTTCATGTCAATACTGCTACTTTACATGATTTTTAGTATTCCATTTAATTTATTTTTCATTTTTCTCTTCTGTCTTGTTTTTTTTTCTTTTTCTCTTACTTTTATGTGAGTATATAAATACTTAGTATATAGCTTGATTAAACATTGACTTCCCCAATTAATATTTCCCCAATTAACAATATTTTTATTATTTTTTTGTTAATACTGGTACTTTGCAATGTTTTCGGTGATTTATACTCTATTCAATTTGATTTCCCCTTTTACGTGTTTAAATATTTGCTTTAACAATTACTCATATATACAGTTCCCCAATTATTCGTTGCACCTGTAACAATTAATATATTTTGTACTCTATGATAGCATTTTCTATAACTGGGTACCCCGTTGCTTTTCTTTTCCTAAGATGGCGGACCGCGCATTATACCTTTTACCTGTCAGAGCCACCGCCACTCAAGGTTCATAATAGCTAAACGCAGAGAAATCACTTATTCAATAAACGATCACACAAACGAAAAGTGGAATCACAAACTGTCCAATCTCGATGTTCGGGATCGATCTCTCTAGAAGATGTCCAAAAAAATTACGAGAAAGTTTGAACAAGTTCCAGCCAAAGAAAGTAACCTAAAATATTCGGTGGCATACCCGAATAAAAAAAAGTGGAGTTATTTGAAGAATACTTCAGCAGTGTGCATAAAACTCAAAAAGATAGCTCAGAACAACACAACGAGACTATCAAACATAACACGATATCAGAGACTTACCATCCGAAAATATTGACAATAACACATTGCAAAAAATTATAACAGTTTATGATGGAATAGTTGAGACGGTCAAAAGACTTCGCAAAAATAAAGCACCTGGACTTGACGGGGTGGATGCTATTTTTGTCAGGAATCTCCCAGAAAAGTCACTGTTCCAGTTATCATACAGTATGACAATTTGAAAAGTTACAATAGACTATATATCACAAACAAAAGATGATATAAAAAAATGCTCAAAACCGTTAGTAGGATAGGAAGGAAGAACTTAAATGACATAAAAGAGAACTCACCCGCCATCAACCCCCTAGGCCCCACCTACACCAACTGAAAAAGTTCAAATAGCAAACCCCTACTTGTGATACATCATTGAAAAACTTATGAGAAATACTATTCGATGGTATAAATAGTAATTGTAAAAAGTGTATCAATGAATACCAAATGAATATTTAACAATTTCAAAATGTTATTCCATACATTTACAAAACTAACCCGAGTATAATATATCGGGAAAAATTATAATAATTCTGTAAGGTAAATCAGTAAAACCATCGACAAAATTTTAATTCCAGGTTGGCTTGAAGACGTTGTTTTAAATAGATTATTTTTCAAATTTCCCAAAGTCCAGAACCGCCACTGATTAAACCTGTTGACAGGTCAGATATTTTGTCAAACAATTTCAACACGCGCAATTGAAATTTGGTTCATTAAAGTTGAAAAAAAGTGGGACACCACCAATTATTCAATTCGATATCAATAACCATAATCATTTGATGCAAGTAGTCCATATTTTTGGAGTGGAGTCTCCAAGCAGAAATAGAAAGGAAAAAAAAGTCCGAATATATTCAAAAGCCTGATTTCGAAATATATTCCTGATTAGAAGATTCCCAATTCAGAAAAAAAAAATCCGATGTGAACAGAGTTCTCCGAAAGAAACTTTCAAAAGTTGACAGATATTGCTTATAAAGTCACTATACTCTATTTCCTAATGTGAGTGAGTGATAAAATGTAAATATGCAATGACAGAACCCATTAAACAGCGTGGACAATTCAAAGGTTTTATTGTAAACTTGCAATGATAATTTTTTTGAATTCTATATCATAGTTATTTGAGACCTACACACCCCGAATTGGTCCTCAATTAGGGTCACCTTAATTTGAATAACAATAGAAGGAGGAGTTTCGTGAATGATATTTATGTGACAACGGCGTAACTACTAGTAGAGGAGACCTTCACCGATCTGATAACTCGATGAGACATATTTTTTATCAAATATAATTCATAAACAAATATGCCCATGATAACTTGCCTATCGAAAAGTGTTCATAGCTATTTTTAACTTAATTAATTTCAATCAATTTTCTTTCATTACCTTCACTCTTTTGATAACCGAATGAGTTCCAACTCAACTGATAGTTTTTAACATACAGAATATGCCTAGGTAGGCTTGCCTACTTATTTCTGTGCATGGCTACCTGGCAAACAGATGTGAACAGGTAAGTCAATATAGGTAACTACACCGATCTGTTAACCAATCGAAATTGATATCACAGGTAAGATAATTTAATTACAAAACGTATAGGCTTGCCTGCAAAAAATCGTACATAAAATATTATTGCCAAGCTATGAAGTTTTAGAATTTCAGCTATTTGATAGGTGCGAGAGAGAAAGTGGAGCGTCCGAGGTCCGGTGATAGAACAGGACACAACATAGCAGCTGCACACTACCTGACCGTTGAATGTATCCGAGTGCGCATGCTCGTGTACATGTGAGTGACAGTGACAGCATTTATTCACACTCGACAGTAATTTTGAACTCTAATTTATTATAACTCTTATTTCGATCACAATTTTTGTATCATTTCACACTATATATACTTAGAGCTATGAAATAATCAAAAATAAATAATTTAATATAGTAATAAATAAAAAAAAACTGAAAATTCAACAATTTTTTTTTCATCCTTAAGCTCAATCATAAAATTTAAGAATAATAAAAAAAATCTATATTTTTTATTTAAAATTAAATAAAGAATAATTTATTTATTATTTAAAATCGAATGAATGCCGTGAAGCGGGAAATAATGAGTGTTACTTTTAAAATTTTAGTGTAATGAATTTGAAAAATCATCAATATAGAAAAAAAAAATTTAATACATTTATGTTGTTGAAAGCGTTTATTACAAAGCATATAAAAGAGTTCAAAATTACTGTCGAGTGTAAATAAATGCTGTCACTGTCACTCACATGTACACGAGCATGCGCACTTGGATACATTCAACGGTCAGGTAGCGTGCAGCTGCTATGTTGGGTCCTGTTCTATCACACGGACCTCGGACGCTCTACTTTTTCTCTCGCACCTATCAAATAGCTAAAATTCTAAAACTTCATAGCTTGGCAATAATATTCTATGTACGATTTTTTGCAGGCAAGCCTTTACGATTGGTTTTGTAATTGAATTATCTTACCTATGATATCAATTTCGAGTGGTTAACAGATCGGTGGAGTTACCTTTATTGACTTACCTGTTCACATCTGAGTGCCAGGTAACCATGCACAGAAATAAGTAGGCAAGCCTACCTAGGCATATTCTGTGAGTTAAAAACTATCAGTTTAGGTGAAACTCATTCGGTTATCATAAGAGTGAAGGTGATGAAAGAAAATTGATTAAAATTAATTCAATTAAAAATAGCTATGAACACTTTTCGATAGGCAAGTTATCATAGGCATATTTGTTTATAAATTATATTTGATGAAAAATATGTCCGATCGAGTTATCAGATCGGTGAAGGTCGATCTCCCACCGTCTCTTAGACTATACAGGTAGTTTATTAAAATAACCTTTTCTATGGGGTTTAATTCACAGTGATATGGCGGAAGGAGAATTACCGTTATATTCCGTTTTGAAGCGATTTCATCGACAACAAACTTCGTTCAAAGAGGTTTATTCAACTTTACAATCTCCAGTAGTTCCTTTTTCAGCATATCTTTGTGAAATAGCTTTTTATTTGAAGTAAGCCAATGAATAATGTTATTTTTTTGAAAGAAGACGTTGATATTTTTTCGGATTTTCTTGAGTGTAGGTGGCATCATCCATGACTATAAAGGACCCAGGAGGAATAAAATCTAGCATTTGGTAGAAGTTTTCCTTGAAAACATCAGCGTTCATGTCTCCATGATAGTCTCCAGTCCGTTTTAATTGAAATGCTAGTGAGCCACCATCGACGAATCAATTTTTGCTACCAAAGTTTTCCACGCTTTCTTCCCACCCACGGGTGGAATGAAATCATCCTTTTTCATTTCACACATTATTTTGTTCAAGGTATGTATTTCTTTTTTTAGGCAAAACGATGGTAGTCTTTTCATCCTCATTCATTACACTTTCTTTTCTCCCTATACTTCTCTTTGGTGACCTGATAGAGCCTCGTTTATTCTCGTTCACCAGTCGGTATACTGTTGGCTGTTCGACTCCAGTCATATTCAAACACATTTAAACTATTTTTGTAACTCGGAATGTTGAGTTTTGGTGGCGAACAGCGTTGAACACATTGAGAATAATAAATTTATCATTTTTAGATAGCGCACTTTTACTAATCCGTTTCTCAGCAACAAATTCAGAAACACTAGCCATTTTCAAGAACGAACTTTTCCAACAACTGCCAGAAAGTAATAACATTTCAAATTTCTGAAACACTGAGGCACAGGTAGGTGGAATACCTGTGGCTCTACCTGAGCTCATAATCGTTTTCTTAGAAAAACCCTCCATTTGTGAAACAAATCCGACCATTTTGTTATCTCTTATCAGAGGGAGAGATTTATATCCTCATAATATTATTTGTTGAAAAAAACTTTCGAAGTAAGGAAATCATAATCAAGAAAAGTGATTGATTGTACATTTATTATTTTATTGTACCTGGAACAGGAAAAAACAGAGCATACTTTAGCGTTCTCCATTGTTAGGGAATAATCATATTAACAGTCACTAGGCTGGTACGAAATATCTTCGAACCAACTTTACAAGGTTATTGGTTATATTTGGACCAATAGATATCCTCCTTATTTGAACAGCTAGAAAAATGGTTAAATTGGGAAAGTTGTAGCATTTTTTCTGAACCGCCAGGAAATATGAATAGATATAACCTTTTGTTTTTTTTAATGGGACACTCAGAATATCATTGCATTCTTTGGTTCCCAAAAAAATTCTAGATATGTTTCACTCATGATGTCCCATACCTATTTGAACATTCCTATCTTAGTTTTTCATAAGCTACCAATGACATCAACTTTGGATTTAACCTCGTACGCCTATGGAATACGGCGAAGACGACTCGGTTTTACAGTTCAATAATAATTTATCACTCTCTCACATTAGGAAACAGAGTATAATCAAAATGAATTATATACTTTATTGTTTGTGCGCAAGAGTGTGAATATAATTTATTTCACTCATTTTCAACCGACGAAACCAAAAAGGAGGAGGTTCTCTATTCGACCCGTATATTTTATTTTTTTCCATCATATTTTTTTATGTTTGATCACGCATAACTTTTTACTGAAGCGTCCGATTCCGATAATTCTTTTTTCAGTGGATAGGGTGCACTTTGGATTTGGTCTTATTTGAATTTGAAAAATGAAATCCACCCCTAAGGGTAGCGAAATGAAGGATATTGATCACTCACCCTCTGAATTCTGGTCCGTTAACCGATTCTATCAGGCATAACTTTGTACTGGGTTCTTAGATTTGGATGATTATTCTCTCAATAGATAGGGTTTACCTTACATTTGGATTTCAAAAGTAATTAGCCACCCTTACGTGTGAAAAAATAGGGGATAATTGATTTTTCACTAGTGAACATTGGCACACACATACGTAGTTGACAATGACAGATCGCTACTGACATTATTTTTGTTCCACATCCGTCAAAATCAGTATATTTTATGAGAGGATGGAATGATATACAGAGTAATGAAAGAAACTAACCAGAACAATGAAAATAATTTATATTACAACAAATAGTAAAAGTAGATAATCATATTATTTAACTGGTAATAGTTGAAGTAAGGTGGGTAAGTAAGCATTTTGGAAGTGATCAAAAAGCAGGTAGGTAGTAATTGGAAGATTTTAGCCACAAAAAATTGAAAAATAAAAACTTTTTAACAAAAAATTAAACCGACGAAATACGGAACTGAAAAGTAAAAAATAAAAACTTTTTAACAAAAAATGAAACCGACGAATAAATCAACCGAAAAGCAAAAAATAAAATAAACCTTCTTAGTCTAAATGATAATTGAGTCGACGCCAAACAAACTAGCAATTGAATTAGGTGAAGCGTAAAATGATGGCAGCGAGATGCACGGCTGCGTTTTGATGACTTCTTTCATAGATAATGATCTTCGATAATTGTTTGTTTGGCGCCGAGTTTAGGAGCTCAATTATCATTTAGACTGAGAAGGTTTATTTTATTTTTTGCTTTTCAGTTGATATTTTCGTCGGTTTAATTTTTTGTTGAAAAGTTTTTATATATACATGCAATGCATTTGCTTGCTTGCTTGTTTTTTATAGCCTGTCAACTACGGACAATATGCCAGTTTCTGAAATTATAATTACGGATTGAATCCACAATTTCGATCCCTCGTTGGGGGGTTGACTGGATTCTCTCACTCTAAGTGAAACTCACATTAACTTAACTCCCTGACCACGTGTTCGACCTCTGTGTCCCACGATGGCCGGAAGTCGAATCCCACAATGCATTTGTTATTGTATGTTCTATATTAGGGCCATAACACATAAAAGCGATACTTGGGTATAGCTTTCGTGAAGCAATTGTTCATTTATAATTTTTTATATCTATACTAACAATATCAATCGTTGAATCGAAACTCAGTAAATAAATCTACTGATTTATGAGAATTCTTCTAGGAATGTCAATATATACCTACTGTTGGAGTTGCGATATTTTAAACATCCTGTATTTTGATTTTTAGTTATGTTAGATACATAATTTGTTTATGATCATTATTATTGATTGACAATTTGAAAAATATAAAACGTCAGAAAAAAGGTATCATTTTATTCCCGTATTTCTCCAAAATCTCCACATCTTACATAAATGGCGACCGTGACATGACATACTGTGGAGAATCTATCTAAGGTGAAGAAAGAACGGGATATGCTGAGAAAATTATTCACCAAGTCATGCCATGAATTAGAAATTGAATTGAATGCCCAGCCGTTGAGAAAGGACAATATTGTTACCAGATTAGCCCAAATTGAAGATAAGGGGTCCAGATTATTCATTCTTGATGATAATATACGTATGCTGACATTGGGAGATGATGATGAGGAAGAATTGGAAAAGGAGTATGAAGCAGTAGAGAAGTTTCGTGAGTATTTGATAATGTATAGGTCGAAATGTGAGTTTGCCTTAGTAAATGAGAAGAATCGAGGTGGCACAAGTTTTAATGGAGATTCTGGGACAGAGACGTCAAACGCCAGAAGACATTTCAAATTGCCAAAATTTGAGTTGAAAAAATTCAATGGAGACGTTCGAAACTGGATAGGATTTTGGGGTCAATTCCGCAAAATTCACGAAGATAATGAAATTGACACAGAGGACAAATTCCAATATCTGTTACAGTCTATGGAGATAGGTAGCGCAGCGAAAGCTTTAGTTGATAGTTTTCCCCCGTCTGCATCAAACTATGAAAAGGTTGTGGAACAACTTAAAATCAGATTCGCAAGAGATGAATTCCTCGTTGAAGTTTACGTTAGGGAGCTATTGAATCTAGTCTTGAATCAAGCCACAAATAAAACAGGTATGTCATTATCTTCTTTATTTGATAAACTACAAACACAATTGAGAGCTTTAGAATCATTGGGTGTAACGACTGATAAATATGCTGCCATGTTGTACTCGTTAGCTGAATCTGCTTTACCTGAAGAAACCTTAAGAGCTTGGGAGAGACATCGTAATAACATTCACACCAAAGATCTGAAAACAAGTGATAAAGACAAAAATATTAATTATTTGAATATTTTACTAGATTTTCTCCGAACTGAAGTGGAAAGCGAGGAGCGTGTAAGCCTAGCCAGAACAAGTTTTGCTGCTGAGAAGGAATCCAAGAGTTACAGCAGAAGTAAACCATCCATGGAGAAAAATAATCACGAAGGAGGTGAGCCAAATCCATTTACCGCTGCGACAATTTTTTCTGCGGATAAACATGGTGAGAAACCTCAAAATTGTATATTTTGTGAGGGCAAGTCACACTCGAGCCAAGACTGCATCAAGGCACGAGCACTTTCTATAACAGAAAGAAAGGAAATTGTTACAAAAAAGAATGCTTGCTTCGGTTGTCTGAAACCCTATCATAGTATAAAGAGATGCAAAGCATTCATAAAATGTATTATATGTGGTAGAAGGCATTTTCCAATACTGTGTGGTGACTTATCAATATCACAGCCTAAAGAAAAGAAAACAAAACTCCAGAACTTCCCAAATTTCAACAACATAGTAATCCGGAGAATATAATGATCAGTAATAATACTACAGGTACTCTACTACAAACTGTGGCTGTCAAACTTGTTAGTGATTCAGGTACAAAAATTGTCAGAGCATTACTCGATTCTGCATCTCAACGTTCATATATCCTTTCTGATTGCGCTGAAAATATGAAACTGAAAAGTGTCAGAGAGGAAATTATTGTACAGAGTGTTTTTGGTGGGAAACAATCAGCTCCTGAATATCATGCTTTATATAATATCACTATTGAGGATTTGAATAGCACTTTTCGATTGGAACTATTGGCTTTAGAACAAAATAAAATATGCAGTTTCGTTCCTAGGTTAGAAAACGCTCATATTATCAGTTTGTTGAAAGAGAAAACATATTGGTATCTGATGCTGAGATAGAAATGAATGAAATCAGTTTACTTTTGGAGGCCGATATTTTGGTAATCTTTAACTGGCAGAGTAGAACAGATTGATGACCTAGTTGCAATAGAAACTTATTTTGGGTGGACAGTAATGGGATCATTCCATCAGAAATCTACGGTCCAAACACTTTGTTGCTTAAATGACATAACAATATCTGATTTGTGGAGCTTAGATGTTTTGGGGATCGAAGATCCAATTTCCATCAAAAAGAGGGGTATTTTAGAAGCAGAAGCAATTGAATATTTCAATGAAACAGTAAAATATAACAATGAAAATAGGTATGAAATAAAATTGCCTTGGATTGAAGAACACCCTATACTATTGAACAATAAAGAAACAGCAGGAAGTAGACTTCTATCTACAACAAAAAGGTTGATTAATTTAGGAAAATACCAACAGTATAATGAAGTTTTCAACGAATGGGAAAAGTTAGGAATAATTGAACAAATCACAAAAACTAATAACAATAGTAGAGAACATTACATACCACATCATCCGGTGATAAAAGAAAATAGTTTAACAACCAAAATTAGGCCTGTTTTCGATGCATCAGCAAAGGATAAAAATGGTAATTCTCTCAATAGTTGTTTGATGAAAGGACCCAACTTGATCGAACTCATTCCTATTATTCTCCTCAAGTTTAGAATCGGTTTAATCGGAGTAATTTCAGATATAAAAAGGCTTTTCTACAAATAAGTATAGCTGCAGAAGATAGGGATATACTCAGGTTCCTCTGGTGGGAAGATTTGTCGTCAAAAAAGCAAAAAATTTATAGACACACCAGAGTAGTTTTTGGAATATCTTCAAGTCCATTTTTACTAGCAGCTACACTTGCATATCATTTGGAAAGGGCACCTGAAAACATGAGAGAAACTGCACAAAAATTGAAAAATTCTTTCTATGTAGACAACTGTGTAACTAGTGTGAATGATACGGAAGAGCTTTCACAATTCATTGGGGAATCAAAACATTTGATATCATCTGCAGGATTTGATTTGAGAGGATGGGTTCATAACGGTTCTAAAACTTTTACTGAGAACAATGAAGAATTAACCATCAAAGGAAATATAACTCCAGTTCTAGGGTTGCAATGGAATTTTGAAAACGATACATTGTGTTGCGATGTTCATGTACTGAATGAAATAGTAAAATTCCAACAACAAAGAGGGTTTATTATCAGCATCCCAACGTATCTTCGATCCAATTGGTTTTACTTGCCCTGTAACACTAGTACCAAAATTATTATTACAGGAAACTTGGAAGTTGAAAATACATTGGGATACTAAATTGCCAGAAGAAATCATTGAACATTTTGAAAAGTGGTTGAAACAAATCCATTCATTACAGTTATGTAGTATACCTCGTGCATTATTTAAATTCAACATATCACAACGGAATACTACTTTACATATTTTTGTTGACGCCAGTAAATTGGCTTATGCTGCTTGTATCTTTATTCGAATTGAAGAGAATGGAATAGTATCTAGTCATCTATTACAAGCCAAATCAGAATAAGTCCCATAAAAGAATGTCACATTGCCTCGATTGGAACTATTGGCGGCAGTAATAGGATGTAGACTATATCAATTTATAAAACAAGTAGATTATTTTCGTTCTTTGGATACGTATTTTTGGAGTGATTCTAAAGTTGTATTGACATGGATCAAAACAAAATCAAGTTGGACAACTTTTGTGATGAATCGAGTGAATGAAATACGTACTGACACAAACGTTAATGATTGGCATCATGTACCAGGGGATATGAATGCTGCCGACCTCCCTTCGCGTGGATGTAGTTGTAAACGTTTATTGGAATCAAAATGGGAGGGTCCCGATTGGCTTAACAAAAATATAGAATTTTGGCCTTTGTCATCTCAGGAATTCTCGGAAGAAAAGGCATTCGAAGAGTCAAGGAACAATACAATTTCAAATTTAGTTAATCAAAGAGACATGACTTCTGTTAAATTCAATTATTTCTCGAAATATTCAAGAATACTCAGAATGATTGCATGGATGATTCGATTTTCTGAAAAATGTCGTGAAAGGAAAGTTCATGATGATGAGTTGTCTTGTGAGGAAGTTGGCAGGGCAGAAGTTTGTTTGATGAAAATCATACAGAGCGAAAGTTTTGGTAATACATCACCAGAAGGAATTTCTAACCTTAATGTTTTTAAAGATGAGAGTGGTTTGATGAGGGTAAAAACTAAACTGATTTTGGCCGAAGATGAGCATTCTTTCAAATTCCCCATTATATTGCCCCATAAACATATCATAGTAAGAAAAATCATAGAAGAACAACATAATCTTTCATAATATTTCATGTCACGCTGGAGTTCAAACATTGCTGAGAATACTCCGCGAGAGATTCTGGATAATCAAAGCAAGAAAAATGGTTGAAGAAGTTACTTCAAAATGTGTGATTTGCAAGAGATTCAAAACGAAAGCTTTGGAAACGCCATTTGCCCCACTTCCTAAAGATAGGTTAAAAAATTCAGCGACATTTGAAATAACTGGCACAGATTTTGCGGGTCCTTTATATTTGAAAAATAAAGAAAAGGCTTGGATAGTCATTTTCACCTGTGCGGTTTATAGAGCATGTCATTTCGAGTTGGTGAGGTCTCTTTCAACCGATGCCTTTCTTCAAGCTCTCAGGAGATTTGTCGCTAGGAGAGGAAGAGTGTCAGTCATATATTCCGACAATGGAACCAATTATATTGGAACAAACAATCAATTGAAAAATTTGGATTGGAACGAAATTTTGAAATATTCATCGGTTCAACGCATAATCTGGAAATTCAACGTCCCAACAGCTCCATGGTGGGGAGGAGGTGGAACGAATAGTAAGAATGGTCAAAGAACTTTTAAGAAGGAATCTAGGAAAAAGACAGTTGATTACGAGGAACTAATGACAATACTTTGTGACTGCGAGGCTGTCATAAATTCACGACCCCTTACATATGTGTCGGATAATTCTGAAGATCTAATCCCCATAACACCCTCGTCTTTCATACAAAGCATTCAATGCTCTGAAGTGCCAGACTTAGATGAAATGAGCCGAACAAGTATGATCAAAGATTGAGATATCTACAAAAAATTAGAGAAAACATCAGAGAGATTCAGAAGTGAATATCTAGCAAATCTGGTTCACTTTGGTCGAAGAAGAAACGACAAGTTAGCTATCGGTGATATAGTTCTCGTGGGATCTGATAACACGAAAAGAATAAGTTGGCCAATAGGAAGAATACTCGAAATTTACCCTGGAAAAGACAACATTGCAAGAGTGGCGCGGATAAAACTATCAACAGGTGAAATATTGCGTCCGTTCCAAAGAATATACCCACTGGAAATTTCGAATAACAATGAGGAATCAGATATTTTTCTAGGCAGACTCACAAAAGACAAATGCATTTCAAATGAAAACGGAACTTCTAGTGAATACCAGCCCAACAAACAACTTCCAGAAGAGGAGAATCGAAGAACCCGATCGTCACAAAATGAAGAAAAGGTTGAGAAAATTACACCGGTGTCAACCAGGTCCGGACGTTTGGTCAAGATTCCTGATCGTTATGGATACAGATAATTTTGCAAGTGCATTGCAAAAGGTGGGAGAATGTTGGAGTTGCGATATTTTAAACATCCTGTATTTTGATTTTTAGTTATGTTAGATACATAATTTGTTTATGATCATTATTATTGATTGACAATTTGAAAAATATAAAACGTCAGAAAAAAGGTATCATTTTATTCCCGTATTTCTCCAAAATCTCCACATCTTACACCTACCCTGAGTATTCAGTAAGAGAATATAGAATATACAGTCTCTTTGTGCGTATAGAAATAAGTGATGACCACAATTTTGACTAACTTATAAATATAAAGATATATATCTTTCCATTTATAATAGTTATAATAAGTTTTTGTTCTCATTTCAGGTAAGTTCCACTTCAAACCCCCAACTGATACATAAAGTCGTCGGTAAGTGTTATGTAAAACATTCATCGACAAAATTTCGTGGCACTGGACGGCACGGAATTCCGTGGCATTGAAAATGTTCATTCGAAGCTGTTCGTGGCTTCCACATAAATGAAAATCGCATATCGCATGTCATACAACACAAAGCCTTTCACGGTGAGATTGATCGATACATATATCTGTCACTGTTGAGATTTTCGAATTGAAATATGTATCGGTGTTGTGTTTGCATCGCTCAATTTATCTTGAATACAGTGTCCGTCAAAAATTTGGAACCATATGGGATTTTTTGTTATTAACAGTTTCTCAGAAAATTTCATTTCTCATAGAATTTGGTGCATTCAATTTGACTGAATACGCGCATAACAGTGGCGTGTGGTTAAGCGGGATTCGATCGTTATCCTAAATTATCGATAGAATAAAGTGACATTACTATGGAAAATAAAGAAAAAATGTATTGAAAAAAGTTCATTTGCAATCAAGAGACATCCCCAGTTCTCCAGTGTAGTCCACCAATTACTGTTTTCAATAATTGCCCAATGGAGAAATCACTTCATTAAGCAGTAATTGAAATTAGTAGTTGGTGGACTGAACTGGATAACTGAGAATATCTTTCAATTGCAAATATATTTTTTCCATTAAATTTTTAGATATTTTCCATAGTAATGTCAGTTCACTCTATAGTGAATTTTGAGATATCGACCGATTCCCGCTTGAACGCACGCCACTGATAATGAGGGTTATTCGCGTATTCAGTCAAATGCACTAACTTTTATAAGGAATTAAATTTTCTGAGAAACTATTAATAAAAAAATTCCCATATGGTTCCAAGTTTTTGGCGGACACTGTATATACTGTGAACACATTTAGTTTCACGGAAAATTTATATCAACTTACCTATTGGAATAT